>PVJH01002565.1:0-164792 GCA_004026705.1 Nesogale talazaci | reverse complement strand
TGAGATGAGGGTATTGTAGATTTTTGTTATAAGCCCTTTGTCTGTTGTACTGTTGCTAAAAATCCTCTCCCAGTCTGTGGGTTGCCTGGCTACCCTCTTGGTAAAGTCCTTTGATGTACACATGTGTTTTATTCTAAATAAGTCCCATTTGTCAATTTCAGGTTCCCCTGAATGTGTACCCTGTCCTGTTGCAGTTAGCCTTTGTATTCCCTGGGTCAAGGTTCTTAGATTTCCCCCGACTCTCTTGCTAATGGCCCTGATAGTTTGTGGTTTTACTTCCAGGTCCGTGATCCACCTCGAGTTTGTTCTTGTGCATGGGGTGAAATAGAGATCCTGTTTTATTTTCCTACATGTAGATTTCCATTGTCTCCAATACCATTTGTTAAATAGAGCATCACCCTCCCACTTGATGTTTTTGGGGCCCTTGTCAAAATTCAGTTGTCTATATGCTAGTGGTTTTATTTCTGGGTTTTCTATTCTTTTCCATTGATCTATATACCTGTCATTATGCCAGTACCATGCTGTTTTGACCACTGTGGCTTTGTAGTAAGTGTGAAAGTCAGGTAAAGCCAACCCTCCGACTGTGTTCTTATCCTTGAGGAGATCCCTGCTATTTCTGGGCTTTTTCCCTCTCCATATGAAGTTTCTGGTCAATTTTTCCAGTTCTCTGAAGAAGGTTGTTGGTGTTTGGATCGGGATAGCATTGAACTTATAAAGTGCCCTGGGTAGGATAGACATCTTTATTATATTGAGTCTCCCAATCCATGAGCATGGGATGTTCCTCCATTTGTGGAGGTCGCTTGAGTTCTAACTTTTTTTAAATCTCCTCTTCCATGGTCTCATCCACTGTATGTAGCAATTCATACAGTTGTTTTTTATCTTGTATTCGGCCTTTCTGCCATATTTCTTTAATGCTTCCAGCTTTTCTCTTGTAGAGCTTTTGGGTGGGATTTCCCATATATGGAATGATATCATCTGTGAATAACGATAGTTTTACCTCTCTCCCCTCCCCACACCCCTTTGATGTCCTTCCTTTGTCTTATGTCATGTTATATAGGACCTTCAATATGATGTTAAATAAAAGTGGAGACGAGGGACATCCTTGTCTGGTCCCCTTTTTCAGAGGAATTGTTTTTGTCTTTTCTCCATTGACTACCATGTTGATTGTTGATTTTTCATATGGAGCTTGTATTATATTGAGAACTTTTCCATCCATTTTTATATTTTTAAGTGTCTTAAACAGCAACGGGGGCTGATCCCTGGTGGTGTAGTGGTTGTGTGCGCGACTGCGGCTCTCTGGGATGGAGGTTCAATTCCAGCAGTGGCTCCACAGTAGCAAAAGTTGGGCCTCCTACTCCCACCACTAGCGGGCAGTGATGCCCCCCAAAAACAACAAACAAAAAAATAAACAGCAATGGGAGTTGGATGTTGTCAAATGCTTTTTCTGCATCTATTGATACTACCATGTGGTTCTTGTCCTTTTTCATGCCAATATGGTGAATAATGCTGATAAACTTTCAGATGTTGAACCATGCTTGCATTCCCTGGAATGAATCCCACTTGGTCATAGTGAATTATTCATTTTATAACCTTTTGTATTCTATTGGTCAATATTTTCTTAAGGAATTTTGCTTCAATGTTCATTACAAAGATATCAACCTGTAGTTCTCAATTCTTGCCTACTTTAGATATCAATGTTATTCTAGCTTCAAGGAAAGAGTGAGAGTTCACTGTCTTTTTTCTTTTTTCTAATCATTTTTGGGGGGCTCATAGAACTCTTACCATGATATATATATATATATACATATATATACATACATATATATATATATATCAATGGTATGCAGACCACATTTGCACATTTGTTGCCATCATCATTCTCAAATATTCTCCTTTTACTTAGGTCCCCGGTATCAGCTCCCCATATTTCCCCTTCCTCCCCACTCTCCATTCCTCATGAACCTTAATAATTTACAAATTATCATTACTTTGCCATATCGTACACTGTCTGATGTGTCCCTTTACCCACTTCCCTGCTATCTATGCCGCAGGGAGGAGGTAATATGTAGATCCCTGCGATTGATTCCCCCTTTCTTGTCCACCTAACCTCCACCCTCCTTGTATCACCACTGGTCATGAAGGGATCATCTGTCCTGAATTCCCTACGTTTCTCGTTCCAGTGTGCATCCCCTGGTCTAGCTGGCTTTGTTAGGTAGAATTGGTATCATAATAGTAGGAGGGGAGGAAGCATTTAAGAACTAGAGGAAAGTTGCATATTTCATTGTTGCTACAGTGTACCTTGATTGACTCATCTCCTCCCTGCAACCCTTCTATAAGAGGATGTCCAGTTGCATACAAATGGGCTTTGGGTCCCAAATCTGTACTCCCCCTCATTTATATTGATATAATTTTTAGTTGTTTGATGCCTGATAACTGATCCCTTTGACACCTCGTAGTCCCACAGGCTGATGTGCTTCTTCCGTGTGGGCTTTGTTGCTTCTGAGCTAGGTGACCACTTGTTTACTTTCAAACCTTTAAGACCAATATTTTGTTAAGGATTTTTGCCTTAACACTACATCTTTTGATAGCCATGCACCATCAGCTTACTTCACCACATTTGCTTATGCACACATTTGTCATCAGCGAAAATTGCTGTCTTTTTCTATGCTCTAGAATAATTTGTGTAGGATTCGTGTCAGATTTTCCCTGAATGCTTGGAAGAATTATCCCATGAAGCTATCTGGCCCCTGGGTATTTTTTGTTGATATTTCCTTGGTAATCTTGTCTATTTCTTCTATTGCTAGGGATTTGTTGAGGTTCTTGATGCCCATCTGGGATAATCTAGATGGGAATTGTTTTTCCAAGTATTTGTTCAGGTCTTCCAAGTTGTTGAATTCATTGGAGTACAGGCCTTTGTAGTACTGTATAACCGATCTTTTTATTTCATTAGATGTCATTTCATTAGATGTTGGGATGTCCCCTGTTTCATCCCTCGTACTTGCTATTGATAGTTGTTCCTTCCTTTTTTTGGTTCAGTTTGTCAATAGGCCATCCTTGTAAATAACCAGTTTTTACCCCCTGCATTTATTTTTTTGCATTGTTTTCTTGTTTGCTCAATGATTAATTTCTGCCCTGATTTTTATTATTTCTTTTCTTTTGCTATTAGTAGATTGTCCTGTTGACTCCATTCTAATTGCTGGAGGTTTTATGCCAGTATTTCAATCATAAGTCTCGCTTCCTTTTTCATGTGTGCATTTATTGCCTTCAAACTTCCTCTGATAACTGTGTTTACTGTGTCCCAAATGATTTGGTCCCTTGTATTCTCATTCTCATTGGTTTCTAAGAGCTTCCTAATATTGTCTCTAATCTAGGCCAGTACCCTTTCATTATTCAGTAGAGAGTAATTCATCCTCCAATTTTTTGCCCTTGTTTTCTTAATTATCCTATTGTTGATTTCCAACGTTATGGCATAGTGGTCCAAGAGGGAAGTCTCAGTGATCTCTCTGTGCTTGAATTTACACAGGTTTGATTTATTTTCCAGAATGTGGTCCATCTTCAAATATGTGACATGTGGACTTGAAAAGAGTGTGATTTTTTTTTTACATGTGGGTGGAGAGCTCTGAAAGTGTCTACCAGGTAAAGTTACCTAATTGTAGAGTTTAATTCTGTAGCTGCCGTGATAAGCTTCTTTCCCTGTGATCTATCTTTCTCGAAGAGCAGTGTATTAAAGTCACTTAATGTGATTGTTGAGTCTGTGACTTCATTCTTCATCTTTTGGAGCGTTTGACAAATTTCTGGGGTATCTTTTTGGGTGCACAAATGTTCATTATGCTCACTGGCTCTTGGTCTACTGATTCTTTGAGCATTATATTGTGCCACTCCTAATCTCTTGTTATGGCATATATCTTGAGATCAATTTTGTTAGAAATTCAGATTTTAACCCTTGCTTCTTTTGAATTGCCATTTGCTTGGTATATTTTTTGTCAGCCTTTGATTTTCAGCCTATTTTTGTCTGTGAGCTTAAAATTTGCCCGTTGTATACAGAAGATTGATAGGTTCGGTTTTCTAAATCAGTTTTTTAGTCTCTGTCTTTAAGGGTGAGTTCAGACCCTTGCTATTTGGAGTTATTACATCCATCCGGGAACTCTGATGCCATCTCGTGCATTTTTATTGGTTGTTTTCCTACCTCCCTTATCAAGACGTGTGTGTGGTGGTGGCAGCAGCGGTGATGTCATTCTTGCCTTCTTTTTGCCATTAGCCAATGTTATTGTTGGGACTCTTTTCACTGTGTTCCCCGGTGGGTGTTATGCTGTATGCTGTTGCCTCCTATTTGTGCTTGGTGAATGTTGCTCTTCTGACCACAATGGATTGGCAAGAATTTTTTGTAGAACTGGGTTTCTTTTAATGCATTCTTTGAGTTTTTCCTCTCTGGGAAGACTCTTACTTCTCTGTCTGTCTTGATAGATAGTTTGATGGGGTAGAGGATTTTTGAGTTGGCATTGTTCTCTTTCAACTTCCAGAAGCTTTCACCTCACTCTCTCCTCTTCTACTGATGATGCTGATAGGTCTGAGCTTATTCTTATTTGGGTGCCTTTGTAGGTGACTGCTTTTTTCTCCCTAACTGCTTTTATGATTTTACTCTTTTCCTCAAAGTTGGGTAGTTTGACTATTATATGTCTTTCCGAATTTTTCTGTGATTCAATCTAGCTGGTGTCCTCTCTGCTTCCTGAATGGTTGCCTGATTCTCATACTTTAAGCTGGTGCCTTTTTCCTTTAGGAATTTCCTCACTATTTTTGTCATTGACTCCTTTTGATCCTCCAAATATTCAAAATTTTTTTCTTCATAGCATCCGACATTGTTCTCAGGTTTTCATCAGTTTCCTTGATTATCTTGTTTGACTGTCCCTTTTTTTTTTTGGGAGGGAGGCATCACTGCTCTCCAGTGGTGGGAGTAGGAGACCCAGCCCCACTGCTGGAATTGAACCTCCGTCGCAGTGGGCCGCAGTCCCGCGCACAGCCACTACACCACCGGGGTTCAGCCACTGTCCCTTTTTTTGAAGGATGTCTAGTTAACCTTGATGTCACTGGTACCATTCTCTGGTTACTCTAGTCTGTTGGTGAAGACTGTTAGCTTGTTATTTGTTACCTCCTCCCATAACTCTTATATTTCTCTTTGTTGTGTGGACTTTAGCTCTTCTTTTGTTTCATCCCTTTTCTGTATTGCTTCCTTCATATTCTGTATGACTCCAAGCAGCGTCCTGAAGATTTCTTTCTGTGGTAGATCAACTTTTCCTTCTTCCATGCACATCACTGGGTTCAGGCCTTCCTCTGACATTGTGTTTTGTCCCTCCTACTGTTCATTGAGGTTGCTGTGATTGATGTTATTTTGAAGGAGCTCTCTGCCATTTTTCAGGAAGTCAAAGACCCCTGGGCTATCTCTTTGGGAGGCTGGTAGAATACTTCTGTGACTGCCTACAGTCAACTAAGCTGATTGGGCTGCTTCTTTATCTCACTAGGTGTAAATTTCTTCTTAGACAGTTGGGATTACCTATTTGGAGGGCAGGTCTCGTGGCCCTCTCCAGGAACATGGGTGGGGTGGTTGCACACAGTGAAGATACCACTGTGGGTGGGGGTACCAGGCGATGATGGGAGAATTCCTGCTCAGAAGGTGTGCCTGGCAAAGGCAGGAGAAGTCCCGCTGTCATAGGTGGGCATGCTAAGTGAAGCTGTGGGTGGAGCTGCTGGGCTACCAAGGAAAAGTCTCAGTCATAGGTGGGGTTACAGGGTTACTCTGGGAAACAAAAAACCCTACATGGTTGGGGGTATTGTGTAAAGGCAGGAAAAACCCCTCTGGGTGGGGATTTCAGGTTATCTTGGAAGAAACCCTGCTGCTGTGGGTGGAGTTGCCCAGTTATGGTGGGAGAAGACACTGCTGCTCAGGTGGGGAGTGCTGGACAATGGTGGGGAGAGCTGATACATCCAAGGGTGTTTGTGCCACGTGATGGTGGGTGGAGTTGCCACTGCTGCAGGTAAGGCAGGCTAAGGTTGCCCTGGACCAGGCCACAGTTTTCTGAACCTTTGTGGTGTGTATGTGAGGCAGGATATATCAACTCTGTAGGTAGGGTTGACCATCAAGTCAGAGCATGATTCTGGAGGTGCCATGAGGTCTAACTGTACATCCAGAACTCCACACTTAGCTTTTCAGAGCCTGAACCTAGCTTCCATGGATCTCCCAACATAGGTACTTTTACATCAGCACCATTTTCCCTGAAGTCCATTTTAAACATTCTAAGGGCACTATTCAGTGGTCTGAATTACATTTGACAGGTGTGTTTCTATCATTCTGAAAAATTTTAGCACAAACAAGTGCTTAAACAATAGCTCCTTCCCCTACTCCTACCCCTGCATAAACCTTGATCTCTATGCAAATGCTTATTAGTAACTTTAATTTTGGTACACTATTTTCATCCAACATACTCCCCATGTCCCACTTTCACAAACTGACCCAGTAATATGACTCAGTGACATTGCTTCACTCTCTAGGGTAGAATCAGGTAAGCATTTAGTTCTCATGTCTTTTCTTTTTCCTTTACTCCGGAACATTCTACAGACCTTTTTTTATTTTTAGTTTATAGTGAAAATTTGAATAAAACCACCTTTTTCTTGACAAGAGGGTTTTCATTTTGCTTGTATCGGATGGATAATTACAGCTTATAACTACTGATACATGTTCTTGATGAGAACACTGATGGGTGTTCTTCCACAGGATAGCATTCAGGATCATGTGATGTCCTTCTCTGCCTCACAGTGATATTATATTTGATCACTGGATCAAGATGTTACCTCTTTTTTCCTGATGTATATTTTGTCCCTTGTAAATAATACAAAGTCTATGGGGAGAACAATGTCTAAGTCCATGCCACTCTGTGTTATAAATCAGCCTATAGATTTAGGACCCATTTAGCATCTAGTTTATTGCCTGGTCACATCTATAATGTGGTGGCTGCAAATGATGGTTTTTCTATTCCAACATGATCTCCACATCCACTGATTAGCACTCAGTATTGTACTATTTAAGCCTTTTCTGTCCACTGCATACGTATTTACATCCTTATCCATATGGATTCGAAGTTCTTTCATATTTTGTTTTTCTTCCAATGGTTTTTGTTACTTAATACTTTTGGTGCTCAAATTGTATCAGAGTACTGCAATGGGAGCCCCTTCAAGTTGGCTTTTGTGTCACTGTGACTTGCCCCCCCCCACTTTTTTTGAGTACTTCTATGATTTTTAATATAACAGGATGTTCCAGGTGTCTCTTGTACCCCTTTGTCCCCGTCCCAGAAGTAGAGATTTCTCTGAGGCACTCATCCTTTTTAGTGGACAATTGTATCATTTCTTTCAGGATGCTTAAAGTGACTTGAAACAAAGATACCAAGTTCACTCTTTCAAATAAACTGCTGGTACCTAAGTATACACATCAAGAGCTAGATTTCTAAGGCATACAATATGTGGGTCACAGGTTTGAGACTTTAAAAAGTCTCAAGCTTTAACTAAACGAGAGAATCTGACAGCGGAGTTTCACAAAAAGCGATGCAAAACACAAGTCTTAACCCCGAAGGACCCTCTTTCTTTAAAAAGGCTTCTGAGTATTCATCACCTTTTATTTCCCATTTTCATGATATCTGATCCACAAGAGAAAAAAAAAACTATGGTAAGAAATCTCATGTGCTGGTTGAAGAGAGAAAAGTAACCGGATCTTAGCAGACAGAGGGTTTTTCATTGAGCCATGGTGGTGCTGTTAAGCAAGCATGGGACTGCTAAACACAAAGTTGGGAGTTCAAACGCACCAGCTGCTCCGTGGGAGAAAGATGAGGCTCTCTACACCTGTAAAGATTTACAGCCTCAGAAATTCAATATGAGTCTGAATTCACTCCGTGGCAGTATATTTGGTTTGGCAAAGATACTATGATACTAAATTCCATACAGTAGCCCCAACCTGGGGACCTCTAAGTGAACTCAAACCACTTATTTTTTGACTAGCAGTGACTGGGTTCACTATGTGGACTACTAAGGAACTGGATGTTACCAAATACAGATGTTGAAATTCAAGCCAAAAGAGGACACTAATGGTGGTGTATCTGTGTAGGGTAAATGGTTAAGTGTTGGGCTACTAACTGAAAGGTTGGCAGTTCAAATCCACATAGAAGTAAGTCCCTTAGAAGATAGGTCTAGAACAGCGGTCTTCAACCTATGGGTCACAACCCCTTTGGAGGTTGAATAGCCCTTTCACAGGGTCATTCCTAACAGAAGGGAATTTACAGTGATGAAGTAGCAACAAAAATAATTTTATGTTTGTGGGGTCACCACAACAGTAGGAACTGTATGAAAAGGTCACAACATTAGGAAGGTTGAGAACCACTGGACTAGAAGGTCACAGCCTTGGAAATGCTATGGAGCCATTCATTAGTCGTAGTCAGTTTAGCAGCAGTTTTTGCCCCCCTGTGTTAGACAAGGTGGACTAGAGAAACAAATCCAGAGACACTCATATGTGTATAGGAAAGAGTTTTATATCAAGGAAACATTTCAGCCTAGTCCAGATCAAGGCCATAAGTCCAATACGATCTATAAATTCCCTTCAGACTCATGCAGCCATCTGTAATGATACCAAACGCAAGATGATCACACACTGGTGGATGCAAACTCTTGTGGATCCAATGGCGGTAGAGCATCTTCACAGGTCCCAGAGGTCTCATTGTGACTACCAGCAGGAAGGCGAAGGCAGAGAAAGACAGAGAGGTTCCCAGACCCTCCTTATGAGGAAGTCACACAAGGAGGCACCATCAGGCTGTGACCTGATAGAGAGATTAGACTCCACCTCCACACTTACCAAGTTGACATGAAATTATGTAACTACCACAACCCTCCTTATAGACGTCAACCTTTGGGAGGCAGCAAACCTTCCAAAAATCCTTTGTTCCCAATCAACTTTCTCTACTTCATTTGTTATGGGGTTTTTTTTTTTGTACTTCATTTTTCCAGTGGATATGGAGATATTTGTTGACCAGGGCTAATAATGGAATTTCTGGGTGATAGAAATGGCTAAATGCTTGACTACTAGCTGTCAGGTTGATGATTCAAACTCATTCAATACAGAAGGCATTGTAATTGACTTCCTTTTAAATGGTCACAGTCTGGAAAATCCCAAGGACTAGTTCTGCTCTGCAGTGTGAGATTACCACAAATCAAAGTCAATTCCATGGCAACAGACAAGAACAGCAATGCAAGGGTGCTGGCCAGGCCATCTCACGGAGTAAAAGTTGTTTCTTTCTTATTAGACTGAGATAATCAATAGTAATGGCATCACGAGGATGCTCTAGGAAGATAATCGTGTAAAGCACATGGTAAGCTTTCAATAACACTAACTATTCTGATTGATTCAGCTGACACCTCTACAGCCAAGTCATGATAGACTAAGTGGCATGGTCTCATGATTGAAAGTCAGGAGATTTTATGTTTCAAATCATTGTTGTCGTCAAATCTGATCTACTTCCATGGGCAATTTGAGGGAAACAACTTTGTGTGAAGGGGAAGTAAATGTCAAATACGTGAGAAATAAAGAATCGAATCATCGGCATGGGGACGAGCAAGAGCCAGGCAAGTTCCAGGACCTCTGCTCTCTGGAATTTATCCATCTGCTCTAAGGCACAGTCATCAACATGACTTGGCTCCGTTCCCCTTTCCAGCTTCAGAGCTCTCTGAGCAGCTCTCACATCCCTGGCATGGTCCCAGGGTCTCCTCACAGATCAGTCAGTCCTGATCAAGGGGACATGCATTGAAGACATGGCTGTCATCTGAGTGCTGGTCGATGCGGACGTGGCAGTATCAGAGGAAGTTTATGTGCTAGCAGCAACTCAGGGTCTAGAAGTAGAAGGGACCACTGATGCCTCTGCAGGAGTCTCTACTTTCAATCATGAATGGTTGACTCCAGGCATTGGGTAAATTCATGTTGGTCCTGAGTCCTTGGTTGTAGATAACTTATGAGGAACAATGATTTATTGGTGGGGGAAGAGGGAGCTCGGACAATGAATGGGAATTGGCGAGCAGGCTCAGCAAAGGGTAGGATGCGTGTGAGTCTTCACAGCACATGCGCACACTGTATTGGATCTGGCAACCAAGGCACGCTGCCGGTTCTTGCTCCTGTTGCTCAGGATGCTAACCTTCCCTGCAGCACCCAAATCATTTTCAACATTGCCTGCATCATTGTGTCACTTTTCAGAATGTCAGGTCATCTGATTGCTGAACTTGGGGCAGCTACCTGTTGTGCCCAAGTTCTCAAGGAGAGGCAGCATAGGGTTAGAAGTGTGTTTTCAGTGGCCAGGCTGCCTGTGTTTCAAAACTTGCCTTCTCCCCTGGTGAGCTGTGTCCTTGCATGTACCTTGTTTTTTTCATCTGTTAAATGGGAGGAACAGCCCTATGAGCAGGATGAAGAATTCCTTATGGGTGCTGGAGGTTTCTCTTGTTTGGGCAGTCTGAGAAGGCTCATGATAGATGAGAAGAAATGAGAAAATTTAGTAACGCTAAAAGTTTTCTAAAATCTGGAGTTATTTTTCATGTTATTCTTGGCGAATTACTCATTTTGAGTATGTGCTTATACTTTGATTGATGGTGTCAAGGTATGAAAATTGAGCATGGATTTCAGGGGTGAAATATGATTTGGAAACTGTATTCATTCCATCGATTTTTATAGAGACTTTCCCTAGTGACTGTTGATACATAGGCACACACCAAGACCCTTGTTGGTTCTGACTCAAAGGGCCCTTGAAGGGCAGAGTAGCACTGCCCCAATGGGTTTCAAGGGCTGTAAAACATTACAGAAGTAAACGGTCACTTCCTGTTCAGTGACCTGTGGGTTTGAACCACTGACCTTTGGGTTAGCAACCAAATGCTTAACCACTGCATCACTAGGATTCCTTGATAATTATTTCTTTTTCTTTTTTTTGGGGGGGGGGGACATCACTACCCTCTGGTGGTGGGAGTGGGAGGCCCAACCTTGCTCCTGGAGAGCTGCTGCTGGATTTGAACCGCCAAGCCAGTGGGCCGCAGTCCCGCACTTGACCACTATGCCACTGGGGCTCAGCCCCAATAATTATTTTTATCTGTATCAAAATATTTGGCAAAGTAAGTGAGAGCTCAGGAGTCTTGAAACCTGTTTCCTACTTAAGATTTTTAATAAGAGATCTGGAAGTTCTAAAACGAGAAGCACTTACAGAGCCCAACTCTTCATTCTGTTGTGTTTAAAGACATTATGGGTCAAAATCAATCATATGACACCTATAACAACACAACACAACAACTCTTTCAAACTTGCACATACATAGTTTGCTGTGCCAAGAGCCAGATGATAGCCTGCGCAAGTTTTATAGAAACTGATAGCCACTTTCTGTGCATGTAGCGGAAGTAAACAACTTAATTACTCTGAGTAGAAACTTGTTGAATGAATGAATACTCAGTGTTTAGTGTCAACATTGTGGCATAAGAGAAGGAATATTTTAACTTCAAAATGCAGAAATGATAGAAAATGATACTTTAAATTGAAATAAAGACTTGCAGTATTTTTAATTTTAATTTTGTTTTGTTTTGTTTTACAAAAAATGTAGCATATTTATGGTAGAGATAGCTAGTCACCTCTCCAAGATTTGTTCTCTTTTATCTGGGCTGATAGACATCCAACTACAGACCCTGTTTTCTCCCTTGTCTTTCTGTTTAGCTGTGGCCAATTGACTGCTAACATTGCTAAGTACATTTATCATCATAATCTTAATCAGATTATGTAACATTGAATTTAAATATCTTAAATAGCAACTGCACCAAAAAACTCAATGCTAAGTCATAGTGACTATATTTATCCTTAAGTTTAATTTAAGAATGCTATTACTCTCTTTTTCAGATTTTCTCAGATTCCTTGGCCTTCTGGGCTTGCAAAATCCACCCTGACAGGGAGCAAGCACATTTACAACCCTGGGGACTTCCCTTGAGAGTTGGACAATTTTTTCAGATGCCGGCATTTTCTTTTCTTTCTTTTTTTTTTTTTTAGGAGCTCAGACACACTTTAATTTGCTTAAATATTCTCCCAGCTTTCATAGTGAATAAGTTGGAAAACAGTCAGTGGGGTTACCTGTGATTTTCTCCCTAACTTTTTTTTCTTTTTAAAATCATTTTATTGGGGCCTCATACAACTCTTATCACAATACATCCATCCATTGTGTCAAATACATTTGTATATTTGTTGCCATTCTCATTCTCTAAACATTTTCTTTCTACTTGAGCCCTTGGTACCAGTTCTTCACCCACCCCACCTCCCATGAACCCTTGATAATTCATAAACTACTATTATTTTGTCATGTTTTACACTGTCTGATGTCTCCCCTGACCCAATTTTCTGTTGTCAGTTCCCCAGGGAGGGGGTTATGTATAGATCCTTGTGATCAGTTTCCCCTTTCTATCCCACCTTCCTCTTAGTCTCCTGGTATTGCTACTCTCATTACTGGTCCTGAGGGCTTTATCTGTCCTGGATTCCCTGTGTTTCCAGCTCTGATCTGAACCAGTGTACATGCTCTCGTCTAGCCAGACTTTTAACGTAGAATTAAGATCATGATAGGGAAGAGAAGAAAGCATTTGATAACTAGAGAAAAGTTGTATGTTTTATCTTTGCTGCACTGCACCCTGACTGGCTTGTCTCCTCCCTGAGACCCTTCTGTAGGATAATATCCAATTGCCTCCAGGTGGGTTTGGGTCTCCACTCTGCACTCCTCTTCATTCATAATGATATTTTGTGTTCTTTGATGGCCTGATCCCTGATTCCATCAACACTCGTGATCACACGGGCTGGTGTGCTCGTTTTCCACATGGGCTTTGTTGCTTCTTAGACTAGATGAATATTTGCTTATCTTTAATCCTCTAAGGCTGGCCCCAATCCCAACTATGTGGGCAGCCCGCCTTCCACCCAGAAGAATTTACTTCAGAGGACAGCACTGATGCTATACCTTAGGGAGAGGGACATGTCTGATCAGAGCATACAGGAGCAAATGGAAGGAGGAGGAAAAGATGTTGGAGCACATCCTGGCCTACAAAGCCTTGAAGATGATATCCCTGCTCAGAGAAGCCAGTGCACAGAGAGAACCATATGTCTGACCCACTACAAGACACGACATCCTGCACTTACCCATTGTCCTAAGGGGACAACACTGGAGACAAAGTGTGGGAATTACACCAGATCTGACCCCACCACACTGAAGCAAAACACCAAGGGTGTGCAGCAGAACAGGAAGGGGAGCTGAGCTAGGAAGTCCCTTAAAGAAATACCAAATACAGACTTTGGGGCCAGGGCTTGGCACCCCATCAGATTCCGCCAGAAAACAAAACACCTTGAACTACTTACAGGCTTTTCTCTTTTTGGTCATTGGTTTGTTGTTGTTGTTGTTTTATTTTGTTGCTCTGTTTTGATCTATTTTGGGTTTTTTTGCACATATTATTATCTCTGCAGGTCTATGTAGATAAGATAGACAGTATAAACAATCTGGAAGAGATAAAAAACCAGACCTATGGGGGCTGAGCCCCGGTAGTGTAAGTGGTTTAGTGCGGGACTGCGGCCCTAGGGCTTGGCAGTTCAAACCCAGCAGCTGCTCTTAGGAGCAGCACTGGGTAGCGCCCA
This sequence comes from Nesogale talazaci, assembly GCA_004026705.1. NCBI lineage: Eukaryota > Metazoa > Chordata > Mammalia > Afrosoricida > Tenrecidae > Nesogale > Nesogale talazaci. The sequence continues at coordinate 151,081 of PVJH01002565.1, read as the reverse complement.
CGACCACCAGAGGCAGTGATGCCCCTCCCTCCCCGCCAAACCTCCCCCCCCCAAAAAAAACCCAGACCTATGATTCTGGGGGCACATGGGAAAGGGGTAGGTGGGAGAAAGGAAGTGGGTGTTAACAAATCCAGGGAGAAGGGAACAACAAGTGATTAAAAATCCATGGTGAGGAGTGTGTAGGAGGTCTGGTGGAGCTTTATCAAGGGCAATGTAACCGAGAAGAATTACTGAAACCTAAATGAGGCTGAGCATGACAGTGAGGCAAGAGGAAAGTAAAAGGAAATAGAGGAAAGAACTCTGAGACAAAGGGCATTTTTAGAGGTCTAAATACAGGCATGTACATATGTAAATATATTGATATATGATGATTGGGGAATAGCTCTATGTACATACATATGTAGGTGTAGTATTTAGGTAGCAGATGGACATTGGGCTTCTACTCAATTGATATTAGAACACTTTGTTCTATTAAACTGGCATTCCATGATGCTCACCTTACCAACACAATCACTGAAAACAAAGTGGGTGCCTAAGCAAATGTGATGAAGAAAACTGATGGTGCCAATTATCAAAAGATATAGTGTCTGGGATTTCAGATATTTTCTTGCAGCTCAAAGTATTATGTATTATTCCTTTACTCCTTTTTTTGGGGGGGGGTTAGTTAAAAGATTTTATTAGTCATCCTTCACTCCTTTTTTTTTTAAACTTTATTTTTTTATTTTTTTATTTTTTTGGGCATCACTGCTCTCCGGTGGTGGGAGTAGGAGGCCCAGCCCCACTGCTGGAATTGAACCTCCGTCCCAGTGGGCCGCAGTCCCGCGCACAACCACTACGCCACCAGGGCTCAGCCCTCCTTCACTCCTTTAAAAAATAATTTTCATCGTGATTTTCACTGATTCATTTCTGTAAAAACACACACACACACACACACACACACACACACACACACACACCTGAAACAGTACCTTATTTTTTTACTGCCTAACTCAGGTTGAGAAGATTCTCAACTTTATAATCTTTTATTAGCTCTCTTATGACCACCACCATGAGGTGGTTTACTTAATGCTGGTCTGTACCCTGCTATGAGTGACCCATGACTGAACACATCTTATCAGTCTAATATTGTTTCACATGTATTTCTTGACTTCATTGGAGAGTACATTACTTTGAGGAGGAGTTAAAGAACAAAATGAAGTAGAAAGTATTAAATATCAACCCTCATCCCAAACATATAGCCAATCTTCCCAGCCAGCAGTCTTGCAAAATGTTCCTTCTTTGTTCACTCATGTGTAAAACACTGACTGAGTGACCACCCCCCTCCCTCAGTACTCTCTCTGCTGCTCTGTTTATCTGCAGACTGTCTGTAGTACCAGTTCTCAACCTGTGGGTTACAACCCCTTTGGGGTTCTAACAACTCTTTCACAGATGTCGTCTGATTCATAACAGTAACAAAATAGCAGTTATAAAGAGTCAACAAAAATAATTTTATGGTTGGGGTGGTGTGACCACAATATGAAGAACTTGTATTGGAGGCTTGCAGCATTAGGAAGGTTGAGAACCATTGATCTATAGGAAGCTGAGGCATGAGAAAACTGCTTGACCTTCCTGTGACCCTTTTTCAAATTGCTATTCATTTAAGCTAATGAGGAAACCTTTCTCTCTTGTCTCATAAGTTAGTTTATGCCTGCATTAAGGGATAGAGCAGGAGAAAGAAGTGAAAAAACAAATTTGGTGTGATTGACATACATGCATTGTGATAAGGTTGGACAAGGATAGGTAGGTAGCTTTATCAATTAAAACTGCAACAGTGAAGCCAATTCATCCTGAACACTCACACTGATTTGTAGTCAATTAACACAGGCCAATTTGCCTTTCCTATTAGGATAATTAAACCAATTCTATCTATAATGTTGTTATATCTTATAGTGCAAACCGGGAAATGGCTAGTACGTTATTATCTGGAAAAGAAAATATGTTTAGGAATGGTGTTCAACTTTAGCTTATGAAACTTATGGTTTAAGTCATCTTCCTCTTTAAGGTGAACCATAGGAGTCCAAATAGAGGAATTGCCATATATATTATGAGTAGGAATTTCAAAGCATGATGAAGTATATTATCATATTTGCTTGAGTTAAAATTTGGAATGTTATTTCTAATTTGTGTGATTGCTACCAGAATTCCCAAAATTCCTTATTATACTTACTCTGTTGTCCTTTTAATGAGTTGCTTTTTCCTGTAGTGTTTTTAAACTGCTTCTTGCTTGAGAAAGCATTCTGGACAAATTGCCAGAAAATTTTGATATTAATCTTAGTGTGGCTTCTAATTAACACTGTGAACTTGGGCAAGTGACAAAACCACTGAGAATCATTATTAAGAAAATGAGAAGGCAGGATTTAGCAACTTCAAAATTTCCCCATCCCTGAATTTCTGAAGCTAGCTTGTAGCCATAGTAAAAGCTGACTGTGTGTGTGTGTGTGTGTGTGTGTGTGTGTGTGAGTGAGATACCTGCTTCCAAAGAAATTAATATATGGTTTCTCTTTGCCTTGGTCATAAGTGGAAAAATGATATTGAAGTGTGCCTTTGCCCTTTAACTGTAAATGTTTGAGTTTTCATGTAATGTGAAGCATGATAAAGTATATTATTGTATTTGCTCAAGAGTATATCATTATATTTGCTCAAGTTATAATTTGGAATGTTATTTCTGACTTGTGTGTGATTGTTACCAGAATTAAAATTCCGTATTATACTTATTATGTTGTCCTTTCAATGAATCGTGACTCACATGTGAGTCTTTACATTAGTATTCACCTCAGTGGTCAAAACAGGTTTGTCAGGGACTCAGTTCTATCGATTCTGAACCTTCTGCTGGTAGAAGTATCTATGTACAGGAATGTAACTCTTTACCCATTTAATAGAATCTTGTAAGAAATATCTACCTTTAATGTACTTTAAAGCATACAAACCTTTAGTAATAATAAACAGGAGGATAAACAAACCACCACCATTGTGTCAAATCTGACTTGTCTCCACCTTGTGCAGGGTTCCCAAGATGGCAGGTCTTCACAGGAACAGACCAGGCATCCTCCCCTGTCCTTGCAGTTAGCTGCTCAGGAGCCCTGCTGTCATAATGGTTAAACATTCAGCTGCTAATAAACAGAGTTAGTGGATTGAACCCAACAGTTGCCCCTCAGGAGAAAGATGAGACGGTCTGCTTCCGTCAGGATCTGCAGCCTCAGAAATGCCATGCAGCTGTTCTACACTGTCCTGTAAGGGCCCTCCCTGTAAGCCAGAATTAGACTGATTTCTACTAACCCACTTAATCTGTACAAGTTGTTTAGGTCCTTATTTCCATTTCACTGATGAAGAAATTGGGGTTAAAGAAAGAGTAAGTATACTGAAAAACAGCAAAAGTTCAAGATGGCTATCCTCAGTGACAAAATTCATCAGAACTAAACCCCAATATGGAAAAAAAATATCTCAGTCAGACTTCTAATTAACACGGTATATTGAGTAAGCAAGTAGAATAAGGATTCCTGGGGTGGGGTAACACAGGGGGAGAGGGCTAAAAGGGAGATGATCCCAAGGAGTTCAAGGTGAAAGAATATTGTGAAACAGATTGTGGTATCAAGTGTACAATACTGCTTGATGTAATTGGACTATGGAATTAAATAATATTTGTGTTCCCTCCCAAGAAAAAGGCTTAGGCAGATGGCAAGTGTGTGTGTGTGTGTGTGTGTGTGTGTGTGTAAGATAAATAGCTTGTGCCAAGTCACATGCTCGTGAGTGTGAAACAAGGATTTATTTGACAGGCTGTTTCCAGGGAATCCCTGCTCACACCAATTCTCTGTACTGCAATGAACCAGCTCTGGGAAAGCAATCCATAATTAGGCGTGTGATGGGGTATGGCGTGGGGGAATGGGAAGAGTCCTTAATGCAGACAGGTGTTTCAGGTGCTCTTCCATCACAGGGTTGTGGGACTTAGGCAAGCCATTTTACTCTCTGAGTCAGTGTGATTTACCCCCCGAAACCAACCCACTGCCACTAAGTCCATTCTGACTCATTGTGACCCATGTCGGGTTTGTGAGATAGTATATCTTCTAGAGCCGGCTGCCTCATCTTTCTCATTTCAAGCAGCTGGTGAGTTTGAACTTTCTACCTTGTGGTTAGCAGTCCAACGCCCATCCCACAAGTGCCACCAGCACTCCTTCAGTGATACTTACAAGACATAACACATAAGCCACAAATGTGAGAGATATATGTAATTTTAACCTGTCAAGGAGTCAAATGTTTAAAAGTGAAAAAGAATGCAAGTGAAATTAATTTCAAAAATATATTGGGTGTGACTCAATTTACACAAATGTAATCATACAACATGTAATCAATAATTATATGCATTAATGAAATAGTTTACATCTTATTTTTCATACTAACAGCTTGAAGTCTGGTGTGTAAAATACTAAAATAGACCCCAAAATCTCATCAAACGCATGGTCATCTAATTTATTCATCTCATAATGACCTTATATAACATGGTAGAACTGCCCCTGTGGGTTTCCAAGACTGTAAATCTTTACAGGTGAAACAATTCCATCTTTTCTCCTTGCAGTTAGCGCAACACATAATCCACAATCACATCAGAACTTCTTTCAGATTTACCACGTACCTCAGTTTGGACAGGCTACACTGCAAATGCTCATGGCCCACAAACTAGGCAGGATAGCTCTGAAGATCTTGAGAGCTAATGAAACCATGGGGATGGATGAAAATGTTAAGAATCTCTGATGAAGAGCACTTATATTCCTTAAATGATTTACCATGAGATTATTTGCTTCCTTCCCATTCAAGTAGCATGAAGAATGCACCCTACGATAAGAAGTCAGTGATGAAATGACTCACTTCATCACATTCAGTTGCAAAGGCAATATGGTGGCAAAATAGTATGTGCATCTCTAAAAAGCATCTTTAGAAATCCGCTGTGCTTTCCTTTAGTGAATGCAAAAAAGAAAGCGGTCATAGCTTCAGCAAATATCCAGAAGCTTATTGTATAGGTTAGGTGATGCACTGGCTTCTGGCACTGAGAAAAGAAGCCGTTCAGGGTGCACTCCCTTATGGAACTGACATTGTCGGGTAACCATCAGTAGATGACATATGATGCCTTTAGGTTGGATTAAGTCGTATGAAGAAGAATCGATGCTTCTGAATTGTGGTGCTGGAGAAGAACATTGAAGGTACCATGGACCGCTTACAGGAAAAAAAATCCATATCTGTCTTGAAAGAAGTACAGCTAGCATGCTCCATAGAGGCAGTGGTGTCAAGACCTTGGTCTCACATCCTTCGGACACGTTGCCAGGAGAAACCAGTTCCCAGAGAAGAGCATCATGTTTGGTGAAGCAGAGACACGGGGAAGCCCTCAAGGAGATGGACTGGCATCATGGCTGCAACAATGAGCTTCCTTATAAGGACAGTTCTGAGGATGGTGCCAGACAGAGCAGTGTTTCATTTTGTTGTAAGAGGGTCCCTCTGGGTCTGAACAAACTCCACGGCACCTGCCAACAGCGGCAACAACAAGTAGTATGAAGGAGAATTAAGTGGGACAAGGGGAGCGGTAGTGGTTCAGAGGTAGAATTCTTGCCTTACTTGTAAGAAGAGATCTGGATTTGATTCCTGGCCAGGACACTGTATTTTTAATTTTTAAAGCAGTTTTATTGGCACATCATCCACATATCATACAGTTCAATAATTCAACCATATCTAGCCAATACAGTGTAAATGGAGCCACCACCCTTTGCCAGCAGAGAATGGTGTCTTGCTATGATTGACAGTTTTCAGCATCGCTGCCAGACTAAGATGGAGTATGAAGAAAGGCTAGACAATTGACCCCTGAAAGTCAGTCAGATCATAGCAGTCTGATCCATAACCAATCATGGGACAGCACAAACCAGACCGTGGTTCATTCTCTTGTATATGGGACCACTGTGGATTGGGTCCCCTCTCCAAGGCAGCTAAAAAGTGGGCATTGGGCTGGACCTTTTCAGACAGATGATACCTTCCTATGTAAAAGAGGAAAGGCATAGCAGGTATTCTCAACTATAAGTAAATGTCCCTGTGTTAGTATGGGTAGACTAGAAAAAACAAATCCACAGAAACTCATATATGTATAAGAGAGGGTTTTATATAAAGGGTAAGTGTACATTAAGCATCCCAACCCAATCCAGTCCAAGCTCATATGTCTGACATTCATCTATACAGTCCTCCTCAAACTCAACAAAACACAAGCAGTGACACCGACTGCAGGAGGAAAGCCAAATCAGTGAGCACGTAAGCATCTCAGCGCTGCTAGGGGTCTCCATGCAGCTTCAGCAGCACCCAGGACTGCATCAGGGTAGGTTCAAGGGTCTTCTCCTCAGGGATGTCTCGCAGGAAGTGAGACTTGTTGGCAGAGGCAGATAATTAGCTAAGACAGCCTCAACTGCTCCGACCATCAGAGAGCAAGAGTCCAGAGAACTAGAAAGGTGAGGTTAGTTCTCTGCCCTTCATTCAGTTAATCCCAGATGTGTTTATTGGTCAGGTTGGCACAATAAACCTTAACTATCACAGTCCCTTAAGATTGTCTTCTCGGATGGTGGAGTGGAAGGGGGGAACTGATCTCAGGGTATGGACAACAGGGAAGTAAGTGAAGGGACACATCGGACAGGGTGTTATTTGAAAAAGTAATAACAATTTGTAAATTATTAAGAGTTCATGCGGGCTGAGCCCCGGTAGCATAAGTGGTTGAGTGAAGAACTGCAGTCCACGGGCTTGGTGGTTCAAATCCAGCGTCGGTTCTCAGGAATGGCACTGGGTAGCACCCACGACCACCAGAGGCAGTGATGCCCACAAAAAAAAAAAGAGTTCATGGGCTGAGCCCCGGTGGCATAGTGGTTGTGTGCGGGACTGCGGCCCACTGGGACGGAGGTTCAATTCCAGCCGTGGGGCTGGGCCTCCTACTCCCACCACCGGAGAGCAGTGATGCCCCCCACCCCCCAAAAAAGAGTTCATGGGGGAGGGGGAAGGACACATGAAGGGTGGGGCTGGTACTGGAGGCCTTAATGGAAGGAGGATATCTTGAGGGTGATGATGGCAATAAGCGTGCAAATGTGGCCTGCATTTAATTGACGTATGTATTGATTGTGATGGGAGTTGTATGAGTCCTCAATAAAAGAATTTATTAAAAAAACAAGGGGGGGGGGAAGGAGGAGCTTATACCAAGGGCTCAAGTAGAAAATCTTTGGAAATGAAGATGGCAACATGTGTACAGATATGCTTGATACAAATGATGTATGGAATCTTAGAAGAGCTGTAAGAGCCCCCAATAAAGTGATTGGGGAGAAAAACAGATTGTCTTCCCTTTTGTATTTAATAAGTTCTCTCCTGACTTTCCAATTAATCTGGGATAATTTCTGAGAAGCCCTGGAGAACTTAGCTCCTCTAGGAGGTTGATGGCTAACTTGGAGACTGGATATTGGCCATACTTCTTCCTGGATAAAGGTTTTATAATCATGCTGCTGCTAAAATGGTTTCAGCAGTGAAACAGTTGCCTTCATTGCACAGGCAACCGACAGCATTCTCTGTGCCAAGCACTGTAAATACAGCAAAGAATACGATTGACACATACAAGTAGATTTGTGGTGAAATAAACATCCTGGTCATTCCAAGTTTGCAGCTCCTTAAAGAGGCAAGCTGGCTTGTGCTGCTTTAAATACTACTGGCATTTACAATAAATTAGGACTGTGGGAGTATTTGCAATCTACCACCTCCTGACAATTGCTTGGAGAAATGGTTCTTCTTCAGTGAGTTAGTCAACAGGCTCTTGATTAGGAAGGATCCAGCCAGCAAGAGTGGGATGCAGAGGAGATGCTAAAGAAGTGTGTGTGTGTGTGTGTGTGTGTGTGTGTGTGTGTGTCAGAGACGGGGGCAGGGGGGGGAGTTGAAGGGGAAAGACATCATTTATCCACAGCACAGCACTGCAGATAGGAGTGAGAGGACAGAGCGAAAAACCATGGAGGTTGGAGGAAGGACTTTTCAGGAGGGAGTGTTGAGACTGGGAGATTGTCAGGAACGCTTTCTGTCTGTGTGGAAGATAGTAAGAGGAGCTGTGAAAGGAGAGACCATTCAATAGCTCTCTGTACAACTGGACTAAATGCTGCCCCCATGCTGCATCATCCTTATCGATATGCGTGAGCCTAGTCATGCAACCACTGTGTCAGTTCATCTTTTTGAAGGTCTTCGTCTTACACTTCATTGACCCTCCCTTTGCCAAGCATGCTGTCTTTTTCCAGAGACCGATCCCTTATAAAATCACATCCAAAGTGAGACTAACTCTTGCCAACCTCTTTTCTTAAGAACATCCTGGCTGTACTTCTTCAAAGACCGATTGGTTCATTCTTTAAGTAGTCTATAGTATAATCAGTAGTATTCATCAGCACTGTGATTCCAATGTACTAATTCTCCCATCTTTCTTATTCGTTTTCCAGCTTTTTGCACGCATATGACATTTTCTGCACATTAAGAATGCACTTCCCTTTGGCATTTTGCACAGGTGAAAATCTGTCCTTTTGTTCCACGGTGGTAACTTGAGTATTCCTGTCATTCTGGAAATCATATCACAAGTTTATCAAATATCAGCAAGGTCACCCATGGTGGCCTGGTTTCAGAGTGACTTCCAGACTAAACCAGTCACGAAAAAAGGTCTACTGATTTACTTCTGAAAATTAGACAATGAAAAACTATAAAAAGCACAATGGAACATTGACCGACTTGCTTATTGTGGTCACGCCATCGGGAAGGACCTACTGCTGGAGGAAGACATTGTGTTTGACAAACAGGGCGAGCGAAGGCATGGGAGACCCTTCGTGAGAGAGAGAGAGCGACACAGCAGTGGCAATGATGGGTTCAAACATGCTGATGATGGTACAGATGATTCAGGACCTGTGATTCAGGAAGCCCATTGTTCTGTTGTACATGAGGTCACCATGTATCAGAGTTGACTGGAAAGCAGCTAACAATACTGGGAATGCAACTCATTAGTTGCCTCAGTATGTTTCTTTGAATATGGACTAATGTCTAAATTGAACAACATGGGTTCATTGAGTAAATATACTGCAATGATTGGATATGGGACACTGACCCATATATTCTAAGAGTGAAGTCCCAAAGGTGGTTTGACTGGCTCTCCGTGATACAGACAAAGAGATAAATGGGATATGTGTCTAGAAATGTGGGTGGAAGTGATATGCACTGCTTCCCACCCTGGCCCATATGGAAGCTCCCGTGTGCAATCCTCCCCCTCTCCTTCTATGGTTATCTTTGGAGCGACAGTATGGACAATGCCTTGTGCAGTCATGAACATCTGTTTGGACTTTATGTGATAGTCACTGGTACTTGAGATTTACTTGTTCCTGCAGGGCCTGGTTTAACATGACTTACATACTCTATTTTCAAAGAAACACACGAGTAAACTTTCTGCTACACTTAATGCCCAAATATGCTACCGGCTGTGAATCCTTACACTGTGAGAGAAACAGCAGTGAATCTTTAATGAATATGTTCTTCTCATTGCTGATGTGTTCTCCAACAGAATTAACGTTTTAATGATTTTATGCTGTTCTGACAAAGACAATATAAAGTGTTGGAGCCATTTATTCATAAATCACCAGCACATATCAAATTAGGTGAAATTTTCTTGAAGTCAGTTCATAGTCTACCAGGTTGGCCCATGAATATTGTTGCTGTTAACTTTTGAGCCATCCCCAATTCATGGGCAAAACCTTACTGCCATTGAGTTGATTCTGACTCATGGGAACCTATAAGCCAGGATAGAACTGTCCCTGGGAGTTTCTGGGAGTGTGACTCTTTACCGAAGGCCCCATCTTTCTCCCACAGAGCAATTGGTACTTTTGAAATACTGACCTTGTGCTTAGCAGCCCAACATGTAGCCACTACGCCATGAGGGCTCTAGCTTGTGTCAAGAAGACCCTTTCATAATATGGAACAAAACACTGTTTCCTCTGGTGCCATCATTGCAATGCATTGGAAATTGAACAGTTATCACCCATGGGGTTTATATGGACTGTGTTTTGGGAAAAGGTCTTTCTTTCTAGTCAATTGTAGTCTGGAAGCTCTGCTGAAACCTGTTCAAACATCATGGTAATACACAAGTCCTCGGTGACGGATGGGTGGTGTCTCCACTTGAGGTGTATTAGGCAGAAATCAAATCCAGGTCTTCTGCCTGACAGGTGAGAATTCTGAAGCACAAATGCCCCATAGCCCATAGATGCATGCCTGTAACTCACTTTCCTCTGCCTCCTGTGTCCTTTTGTTTTTCATGTTAATTTTAAATATCTGCTTCATGTTTTTATGTAAACATTTTGCCTGGTTTCCCACCTATTCACGGGAACGCATAGGGAGATACTTGGGCTCAAGATACCAGAGTCAAAGGTCTTTGACTTTCCTGAGGTTTTTGTGGTTCATCTCATGGATGTGATCTCACTCTTCCTCCCTGGCCAGAGTGGTGGTGGAGTAGATAAATGGTCGCCTTTTCTTATTTACATTCCAATTGTCATTGATTATCTGTGGGACTTTTAATGAGTACTTTAACTTATTTGGAATGTATACCTCTTTAAGTAAAACTTAATAAAAGAATATCTGCATATCGTCTTAAGTTTTTAGCATCTCATTCATAAAAAGTGACTAGCACCAAGCCAATGCTGACTCAGTGACCCTATTGAAGAGAGTAGAATGCCCCTGTGGGCTTCTGAGACTAACTCTTTACTGGAGTAGAAATTTTCACCTTTCTCCCACAGAGTTACCAATGATGACCTTGTGGATAGCAGCCCAATGCATAAGCACTAGGCCATCAGGGCTTCTTCGCAGGTATCTGACCTAGTATAACTATTCAATAATGATAGCTATCTTACTTATAACATTATTAGAAACAATATTATATATTGCTTCCTCTTCAGATTTTTTCTTATTTTTTTACTTTCGAGTTAACTATTGCTCATGGGCCTTACTGTTTTTCAATTCGAAGCCCCTCAAGTTTTAAATTTCACATCAGAGTTTTATGAATGCATTTGTCTCCATAATGGCAGGCTTAGCAGAGAAATTCAAAGGCTAGATATTACTTGAATTGCTCAGAATAATCTCTCCCAGTTTTAACTTCAGCATCAGACTGAGCTGGGCTTAGGAAGAAAGATAAGCTACTCAAATCCACCAAGAACAGAAAAGTGATTCATCACTTTTACTGCTTTTGCTTTACTTCCTTCTTTGTCTCCAGAGACTGTATATGTAAGAAAAAGGGTTGGAAAGGGGGCAGTATAAAGGTAGGACAGTTTATGCCAAGGTGAAGTTCCTGTCTGAAATTTCATTTTTTAGGTTCTTATTGAAAGATAATCGCCTATGACCCTCTCATGTTTCTGCATGACTTTCAAACATGGTATTAACTATCCTTTGTAGCAGACTCTCTTTACAATGATGTTGGTACAGCAAACAGTCTGAAGGATATAGTGTCTCTCTCTGGTTGTTCTTACTACCTGTTATAAAGATTCAAGTTTCTTAGGCTTAGACTTGCTTTCCTGTACAGCAGCCATGGAGTGTGCAGGCATCCATGGGGGCCCCTGCACATAGACTCAAGAGCATTGTAGGACAAATGCACGGATGTCCATGCGGCTTTCTATGCCATGACAAATACAATCCCATGTCTTGACCCTGGAGCCTCATGTCTTCAACTTCTGTTGACGAGTCTGTGGCTGACTCACTTGGTAGTTTAGTTTGCCAGAGGGTAGCATTTCAGATTCTTTGTAATTGTGATACCCTCTATCTTAATTACCAGCTTTCAGCTGCCTTCAAACCCTTTGAGAATCAAGTAGTGCAAAACAAATGTTACTCAATTGAAACTGTAATCCATGCAGTCCAGGTTCATAGATATTATCTCCTTCCCTATTTTTTCTTTTCTTTCTTATTATGATGAAAACAGATCGATTCTAATTTTCACCAATACAGCAAGTCAAACCTGCTTCTTATCCTTCTACTTCTCCTCCTGTCCTCCCTAGAGCATCATTTTGACAAAGACCAGTATCCTTGAAATGCAAGGAAGAAGAAGAAACTTAGAATCCTTTCTAGCACACATCAGAGGTTAAAAATTGGTCGTGATCATATGCTAATCCCATTATATAAGCAAGAGGCCAATCTCCATACTTTCACTAATATTTTAAAGAGATGATTCTTAGTTCTTGTTCTTCTCTGCTCTATCACATTACAATGTGTAACCAGTCATTTATTCCATTGTCTGTGTGCAATCCAGTGCATAAGAGGTATAGGCATTAAAGAATACCCGGTTTATTCAGCTTTAAACTTGTGGGTGTGGAGGAGCAGCAAGATATATTTGTCCCTGAAGAGGAATTTGTCAGTCTGTGGAGTTTGCCATAGTCTATGGGATTGGTTCCAATTCTTTTTATTAATTAATTAATTAATTTCTTTTATTTTAGTCAATTTTATTTTGTATAACTAAACCTTTGCCATTTCAGCCATCTTCACATGTATAATTTAGCAACATGAATTGGTTCTCATGTTGCTTAAACATCACCATTATCCATTTTCAATTTTTCCCATTGTCTTTAGCAGAAGCTCATTGTCCCCTTATCTTAGTGACTCTTCTCTTACCTCCCCCTCCTTCTCACCCCTGCCACCCACTAATAAGGGTGATCTTTATAGACTTTCCTATTCTAGATATTTCATCTGAGTGGAATCATACAAAATGTGCCTTTTGGTGACTGATCTCTTTCGCCCAGCATGATGTTTACCGGGTTCATCCAGGTTATGGACTATATCAGAGCTTCATTTCTCTTTATGGCTAAGTCAAATTCCATGTGTGTATGCTCCCTATTTTATCGGACTGTCCATCAGTTGTTGTAAGACATCTTTTTAGACATCTTCAGGTGGGTGGACACAGATGATGTTAATCTATATAAGTCACATACAAACAGGATGGACCCACCACACTGCCCTAAGAACCTTCTCTTCTCCATAACTCACACACATGTCCACTCCAGTCACTTGGCTCCTGGAGCTCTTCTGACTGTGGCTGACTTAGTTTGCCTCTTGTGTTCACTGCTCATCGGCAGTCATTCTTCCATTCTCTCCGCCCTGCCTGACCTTCTAATATTTTCCTCGCAGAGGCTCAGCATGCTATTTGACATCTTTTTGTCTGTTTGAGCCAGTGATTAACTTCCAACTCCCACTCTATTTCTGTGCTCCTATATCCTTCTTCTTTTTCTTCTTGCCATAGACTCTTGCAATGAGAGAATTTCAAACATAGGCTTGTATAACCCCAGAATGACTTTATAAGGATAGAACCTATTTGACATGCTAATACTTGCTCTCGAAAAGATGAGAAAGCTATAGAATAAGGTTTACTATGCTGATAACTGGAAATGTACACTCTTAGAATTTTTTTTTGTAGGACAAACACACACATACATATGAAACAATAACACTTAATTGCTGGTAATTTTCCCACATCAACTAGATTGCACCCTCCTGAGCCAACTCCTTGAAAGGGCAGCATAGCTTTTTTCCTCTTGGGAGAATAATAAAGCATTACAACGTTTCTGTTTCATTTCACAGCTGCCCAAATAAGAATCCAGCTCATCTTGCTCTGGCAAACATTTTCTGAATGACTTCATTGTTTAAAACAGCCCCACCTCCCCCCTACCATTAACAGGAGAGATGTCTCTCAACAGAATATATTAAACTTATCAAGAATTGTTCCTTGTCAACTGGTAGTCTTTTATCTAGTTTTGTTTTGGAGTGGAAAAGTAATCCTGCTTATAGTAGGATCTTAGAATTTGAAAAGGATTTGGAAGTCTTATAGTGCAACTTCATGATTTCAAACTGAATTAACTGGGGCTGAGAGGAAAAACCAAAGGATCAGAGTGAGAACCAGGGTTCTGTGGCTTCCAGCTCATTCTTTCCTCAGCCTTTAGCAATTTGTCTTGTTGGACAGATCTTTGGCTACCATATTCCATCCATTGTTAATGACAGAGGAAACAGAGCAGGTCATGGCAATATTCAGGCAATAGCACCCCTTTCAGGTTTCTCTACAGTATAAAAATGTCTACAGCATGCCACCAGAAAGCAGAGATTTTAGCTTTTTGAACAGTTCTACAAACATTTATTGAGGTGTGTGTTTTTTTCTTTTTTCCTCTATGTTGTACTCTATGCTAGGTCTTAGAATCAAATGAGCATTCCCACAGTACCCAGTGAACATTTTCTCTTGGTTGTTGAGTTGAACATTTTCTCTTGGTTGTGTCATGGTGCTGTAACAAAATAGCATAAGCAATTAGGCTTAAAGAACAGCAATATATTTTTTCACAGTTTGAGAGGCTGAAAATCCAAATCTGAGTTTTGCCTGTATCACTTCTTTTCTTGTAGGCAGTGTGGAGGTAGCTTCCATGGTTTGAGGCCAATTCTCCAGATGTATCTACCCTTTGCCCCCCACCCATGTTTGTGTTGCATAACTCAGAAGGAATGAGATTCACAATCTACCTTACTAAGGAGTGATTGACTTAACATGACAAACAAATCCCTGTTTCCAAATGTGATTATGTCCACAGGTACAGGGGTTATGATTTCAACACACATAGGGGAATAGGCACGCAATTAATCCATGATAATGACATCGTCTTATTTTTGCATAGAACATTAGCGCTCATAAGCCCTAACCTCATACATCATTTCATTCGACTCTTACATGGTGTGCACAGATTCAAGGGCCCTTCAAAAGCTTGTGGAAAAATCTCATTTTTATTTCAATTCATTTTTCTATGAACTTTTTGAAGTCCTAATATTTAGGTCCTGAGGTGAGGGGCACAATTTAATTAATAACCTTTTTATTGGACTCCTTAAAAAAAGAAAGATTTAATAGCAGTTCTAGATTCAGAATTCTAATCTACTAGTCCATGGGTGAAATGCCAGGGCTTAATTAAGGTTCACAATGCAAGCGGTCCAGCTGAATGAGGAGAAAAACCTTAGTTTTAGCAGATTCTCTGCACTAGTCCCCGTGAAGCTTCCTGGGGTTTCCAGTTTCTTCCATCTTGCTCACATCCTTGCTGTGCTGCTCTCACTGCCCCTGGAGAGTGCCAGCTCCCATCTTTTTGTTGTCCGTCCACGCCTGAATTCTAAGTCTTCGCTGCTGTTCATTTACACACCTCAGTATGAACTTAAGTTAAAACAAACAAACAAACCTTATCGACCAAGGCTTTTTCTTTTTATCACAATCTGCAAGTGTGTTGAACTGTGGTGGCTTGTTTGTTGCTGAGTCTGGAAACTATGCCACCAGCATTTCAAATGGCAGCAGGATCTGAGCTTCCAGACTAAGATTGGGGAGAAAGGCCTGGTCAGCTGCATCTGAAAATTAACCAGTGGAAGCCATTTGGATCACAACTGAATATTGTCCAATAAGATGAGCCCTCCAAATTGACAGGTGTCACAAAATCACCACTACAACGGACTGAATATATCAATGATCATGAAAAGTGGACAACATTTTGCTGTCTAGTAAAGTCATGATTTAGACCACGTGGGCTTCTTTTCAATGTTTACAATTTTTATTTTACTGTCACTCTGGTAGTGATCTACATTTCAGATCAACGGTTTAAGCCATGTATCAACATCTCCATCGGTAGCCTATGTCCCCTCCTTTGATTTCTTTCCTCCATCTTACGCATTGCCATCTCCCAAGTCGTCTGTCCAAGCTCTAGTCTGCTGCAGTATCGTTCCTCGTTTGCCTCTTCCCCCTCGATACCCATCCAAGTCGGTTTCTTTTGATATGAAAGTCTCTGTCTTTTTCCCCTTTATTATAGCTGTCTCCTAGGATACTGACCTGTGATTGACAAAGTTCACTCAGCATAATATGTTCTGCAGCAGTCCATACCATGCAGAGCTTCATGCGTTCATTGCTTTTGCTTTACAAACCCAAGCGCGGTTATTTAATATACTCATCACAAGGATGAGCGTGGAGACTTTATTTAGAAAGCAAACAAAACAAATGACACCGCAGCTTACGGTTACTGAGTTTCACACAAAAATTAAGGAAAGGAAAACCCATCATAGGAAGAAAAGGAAAGAACACACAAGGAGAGAGGCTGGCTCACCCGGATCTGGCCTCTTGGCTGGAGACTTGTTTTGAGGAGGTTTTGGACCCTGTTTCTTAAGGCTAAGGGGTTTTCCCAGAGTTTGACAGTGATGAACCTCAGCGTGCTCCCGCTGTAAGGGCCAGGGAGAGCTTATACCTCGGCTCTTCGTAGACCGTGACAACTGCTCCGTGAAGGTTCGGCAACCACTTGCAAAGTTTGTCTGATCCTGGGAAGGCAGAAATGCCTCTCTTGTCCGTTATCCTGAGGGTCCTCGGTTCCTGTTGTAGCACAGGGAGCCCAGACAGTGCCTCCATGGGCTCATCCCCTCATCGGTGTCCACAATACTGGCTGAAGAGGGGTGCTAGTTCTGGGTGGCTATCCTGTTGGCGCTGGGAGAGCCGAGGCATTAGAAAGCAGTTACTTCATCCTTGTTGGTAAGGAATGGGTAGTACTCCATCATGCGTCTGTGCCAAAGTGTCTTTATACATTCTACTGCTGAACATTGAAGGTGCTTTCATCTTGCTATTTTAAACAATGCTGCATGTGCCCATTTGTGGTATGGTTTTTATTCTTTCTGGTGTAACTCCAGCAAAGGGATTGCTGACTCTTACAGAATTTCTATTCATAACTATTTGTAGTAGTGCTATTTGGCTTTCGAGGGTAGTTGCATAGTTTTTATGTTACAAAGTTTTGTTTACCTGTTTCTGAAAAATACATTGCAGCTGCCCTCATTGCAAATGCAAAATGGCATCAAATAGATTAGATTAACAGGATAGCATAAATCAGAAGAACAATTCTATATATAGTATAATATGTACAGTGAGAGTAATGGGTATAATTTTTAGTTTCGAGGAAAGTCTGTTGAATTTTTCTGCTGATAATATTTCAGCATTAAGTAGTCTTCAAAAGTAGATTTCAAGAGAGTACAATAGTCCAATATATTTTCAGATGTCATTTGACAGTAGCTGCAAATAATTCCCCCCCTCCTAAAAAAGACTGGAGGATGAAAAATTGTTAATTCCACCACTCCCGGATTGTGTATAAAAAGTTTTACTAGTTTTCAAACTGGAATTAGGAGAATTCAGACCAAGAAGTTGTTCCAGAACATATTTCGTTTCTTCAGTAGTACCCTTACCCACCTGGTTACCTGGATGAGTTGAGTTTGAATTTAGACATATGGATGTACCAAGAACTCAGGAATTGATATACTATACTTAGGGTCCCTTATTTTAATTTTAAAAAAATCATTTTAGGGGCTGAGCCCCGGTGGCGTAGTGGTTGTGCGCGGGACTGCGGCCCACTGGGACGGAGGTTCAATTCCAGCAGGGGGGCTGGGCCTCCTACTCCCACCACCGGAGAGCAGTGATGCCAAAAAAAAAAATCATTTTATTGGGAGCTTGTACAGCTCATTGCAATCCATCCATCCATCCATTGTACATATGCCGCCTTCATTGTTTTCAAAGCATTTTCTTTCTACTTGAGCGCTTGGTATCAGCTCTTCATTCCCCCCCCCCCTTTCCTCCTCCCTCCCTCAGGAACCCTTGATAATTTACAAATTCTCATTATTTTTTTAATGTCTTCCACTGTCTGATGTCTCCCTCCATTCTCTTGTTATCTGTTGTCCATAGTTAGGTCATTGTGGTTCGTTCTCCTTTTCTCCTCCCACCTTCCCCTATCGCTCCTGGTATAGCTACTCTCACTGTAGGTCCCGAGGAGTTGATCTGTCCTATATGCCCTGTGTCTCCAGCGCTTAACTGTACCCATGTACATGTTCTGGTCTAGCCAGATTTGTAAGGGAGAATTAGGGTCATGAAAGTGGGGGACTCAGGGACCCTTATTAAACAACACTTTAACACAGTTTGAAGATCTTAAGCTGCAATATCAGGAAATGTAATTTTGTGATTAGAATCGGTTATGGCATGCAATTTAGAAATCTGATGAATTGTGTGCTGGAATAGTGTTCCCCATAGGTTATCTAATACAGAATGCCCCTTAAGGACCTGTGTCACTTTGGGGACTTAGCTTTGATTTTAATTTCCAGTTTTCTTTTGAGGAAGACATACCTTTGATCACTTCTGGAGGATTATTATTAGCGGTGCTACCTGAAAATCTTTAACGATATTTGTTGTATCTGATAACATTTGATTTTTTCTAGTGGTATTTGATTTGCAATTCCAAAATCAATTAACTTTAGCATTCCATCAACTATGAGAAAGTTAGCAGGCTTCAAATCACTGTGAGCAACGCCTTGTTGGTGAATTGTATGAACGGCCTCCAACATTTTCCTCAGTACCTTGATTTTTGTTCTTAAGCCAACTGTTAAGATCAATATTTCCATATTCCATTACCATGTAGATGTACTGGTATGTGATTTCATAATCATAAAGTCAGGTGATCTTATCACTATCTTGTAATTTATTCAAATTATCTGTTTCATTTTGTTAACTATCAATAGTTTGGTTATCTACTTCTTCTAAGTTCACATATTTTATAGCATGTATCTGTTTCTTTTCATTCAACACTTGAAATACTGTACTTGAACCTCCACTTCCTATCTTCTTCAATGTGAAATAAATTATTTAACTGGAATGCATTTATTTTCTAAAGGAGATGCTGGAATATGAAACTTTTGAAGTGGTGTAGCTGGCATTTGCTGCTGGAAATAAGTTTGTCTTTATTTTCTCATTGACAATCTTTAAGCTCTGGGGTTTACATTTTGGTATTTGGTCCATATTGAGTCTGTTTTTATAGAGTGAGGTGTAGGTCCCATTGAGCCCTTGATATTAGGTCTTTCCACCCCCCCCATCCTTGGGACCCCTTGATAAATTATAAATTATTAATTTCATACGTTAAACCATTTGCCGTCTCCTCCACACATATTTCTGTTGTTCATTCTCCAGGCGGTGGTGGTGGTGGTAGTGATTATACATCTGTCATTACGGTCAGTTCCCCTTTTCTCCCCCTTCTCCCCCCATGTACCCCCTACCTCATGGTATCAATACTTCCAGTACTGTCCCTGAGGGGCTTATCTGCTCTGGATTCCACATGTTCAGAGTTCTTATCTATACCACTGTACATGTTCTAATTGAGCTGGATTTGTAAGGTAGAACTTGGGGCACGATAGTGGGGCAGAGGGAGCATTAAAGAACTAGAGGAGGACCGAGCCCCGGTGGCATAGTGATTGTGCGTGGGACTGCGGTCCACAGGGTTGACAGTTTCAAATCCAGCAGCAGCTCTCCAGGAGCAAAGCTGGCCTTCCTACTCCCACCAGGGCAGTGATGCCATACACACACAAAAAGAACTAGAGGAACCCAGAATAAAGTCATACCGAATTAGGGGAGGGCATGGAATGGAGACCTAATGCCCATCTGTGGCCAATTGGCTATCTCCTCACAGAGAGGTCACAGTATAGCACCGATGAAACACTTACCTCTAGTTCTTTGTTGCCTACTTCCCCCCACTATGATAACCTCAATTCTACCTTACAAATCAGATTAGACCAGAACATGCACACTGCTACAGATAAGAGCCTGAAACACAGGAGATCCAGGATAGATAAACCCCTGAGGGCCTATAAGGAGAGTAGAGATACTAGAAAGTTTAGGGGAGGGTGGGGAAGAAGGAAAGAGGAATCGATCACAAGGACCAACCTATACCCCCCTCCCAGGGTGATGAACAATGCAAGAGTGGGTGAAGGACAATGAAGGATAATGTAAGATATGAAAGTAATAACAATCTATAACTTACCAAGGGCTCCTGAGGGAG
This sequence comes from Nesogale talazaci, assembly GCA_004026705.1. Taxonomy (NCBI): domain Eukaryota; kingdom Metazoa; phylum Chordata; class Mammalia; order Afrosoricida; family Tenrecidae; genus Nesogale; species Nesogale talazaci. Next base: position 131,141 of record PVJH01002565.1, on the reverse strand, counting down.
GGAGGATGGGGAAGGAAGGAAGAAGAATTGGGGAGCTGATATCAGGGGCTCAATTAAGAAGGGAATGCTTTAAAAGTGATGATGGTGGCAAATGTGCAGATGAATATATGGATTATGATAAGAGATGTAAGACCCTCCAATAAAAGTATTTTAAAATAAAGAACAAAAAGAAAGAGATATAAGTAAAAGAGACTGCAGCCTCTACCCATGTAAAATGTTCTTTAATGCAAATACTGGCATTATGTATGTATTTATATATTGTGATTAGAGCTGTATGAACCCCCAATAAAATGACTTTAAAAAATAAGAACTAGAGGAATGTTGTGTGTTGTGTGTTTCATTGCTGCTATACTTTACCCTGAATGGCTCATCCTTTCCCTGAGGAGATGTCCAATTGTCTACAGATGAACTTTGGGTCTCCACTCTGGCCTCTCTTGTTCACATTGATATGATTGTTTATTTTTGGGTCTTCTGACACCTGATACTTGATTCGGTGGACACCTTGTGATCACATAGACTGGTGAGCTTCTTCCATGTGGGCTTTTTTGCTATCCTGCTAGATGGCTAGTTGTTTATCTCCAAGCCTTTCAGATCTCAGAGATTATATCTCTTAATAGCTGGCTATCATTAGACTTCTTCACCATATTTGCTTATGCATGCATTTTGACTTCATCCGTTGTGTCAGAAAGGTGAGCATGACAGGATGCCAGATTATTAGAGCAAAGTGTTCCTGAGTTGAGGGAGGGCTTGAGTAGAGGCCCAATGTTGCTGTGCTACCTTAATACTTAGCATATAAATAAATGATATCCCTATTGTTATATATTAATATATTTACATATATACAGCTATACTTATATCTCTATAAATGTCTTTTGTCTCCTACTTGTTTCCTTTATTTTCTTTTACTATCCTCTTGTCCCCCTACCATATTTGACCTTCATTCGACTCTCACTAATTTCTTTTGGTTACATTGCACTTGCTCAAGCCCCCACCAGGTGTTATGCACCTTCTTCGCCATCAATTTTAGAACTCTTATCCTTCCCTTGTCCCTGGATTTGTTGGCTTCCCTACTTCTTTCTCCCCACCTCCTGCCTTTCCCCTGTCCCCTCAGAACCATTGAATCCTTTATTTTCTCCTTGGTATTGTTTATCTTGCCTATCTTACATAGATAAGCATGAAAAGGAAGGGGGGGGAAAGAAGAAAAAGGGCCTATAAATAGTTCCAGGTTGGTCTGTTGACCTTTGTGTATGTTTGAGGTGCCTGATTAGTCTGATGAGGTGCCAAACCCTGCCCTCTGAGTCTGAAGTCTATATTTAGGATTCTTTGGGGACTTCCTTGGTTTGCTCCCCTTGAGTCTCTGTTGCACTCCCTTCATAGTTCACCCCGATGTGTGTGTGTATGTGTGTGTGTGTGTGTGAAACCTTGCACAATTCCTACATTGTGTCACCAGTGTTGTCACCACTAGTGCTGTGAGTCAGAGAGGTGATGCCATGTCTTGTGGGGCCAGCCCTACAGTCAAGAACCTTTCTCATGAGAAGGCCATGCTCACAAGGAAGCACCATCAGGCAGGGAGATGATTGACAGGCTCGACTCCACTGCTACACTTTCATATATCAAGTTTCATGAAATTATGAAAACACCACACTTGCCATGTTTCCAGGCCTTATCTATGGAAATATGTACTTGAAAGAGTAAACCTTTAGATCGGTTGAACATATGGCCAAACTTTCCCAGAAGATTAGATAATGTTTTAAGGAGTCTCATCCAGCCGTTCATACCTTACATTGTGGAATTTGGACCTCCCGCCTAATACTTACCCCAAATATGAAAGGCTCCATCTCAGTATTTGAAGTCCTTTCATTGTGATTGGGTTTTTTTTTTTTTTTGGGGGGGGGGGCATCACTGCTCTCCGGTGGTGGGAGTAGGAGGCCCAGCCCCACTGCTGGGATCAAACCCCCGTCCCAGTGGACTGCAGTTCCGCGCACAACCACTACGCCACCGGGGCTCAGCCCATGATAGGGTTTTGAGAACATCCACCTCCTTCAGTCATCCTCATCCTATGAGATCTTGTATGTGGGTTTAAATATAGTATCCTTAGCAGCAAGGAGTCAGGTTGCCACAGTGAATTAAGAATTGGGCTGCTAATGAAAAGATCAGGGGTTCTAACCCGTTAGCTCTTCTCCAGGGAAAAAGATGAAGCTGTCACTTCTATAAATATTTACAGCCTAGAAAATCTAGGGAGCGTTCTGCTTCGTCTTATAGGGCCATTGTGCGCCAGGATTGAGTCAGTCGTGGTGGGTTTTGTTTTTATGTTTCTCTTTAATTGAGGAGAAGAAATGAGGGGCCCGCAGGGAATATAGGACATAAGTTAAAGCAATGGTATCTTGGCAAGAAATAGCTCTGAATTCTTATATGTATAAAAATAAAGAAATTAATAAGGAATTTTTACGTTATGCTTTAAAATGTTGATTCCCATATTAAAGGAATGTTCCAGATTAATTATCCAGAGTGATATTGACTCTCTAGGCATTTTCCGGGAGCTTTGTGTATCATGGCACACCTGTTAGCAGCCCTTAAGTTTTTATTCCCAAGTTTAAGAAGCACAGACCTGGCCAGGAGTTGAACACTACTTCCCCTAGAGACCATCAGATAGCTGGCAGACCTCTTTTGAGGTGTATACCATTGCTTCTTTGGAAGGGATGGTTAGTTACTAAACCAAAATATTTCAGACACCACTTTTTGCCCACAGAAACTGTCAACATGTTGGGTCAGGTGGAAGGGATTTCTTTTGAAATAGAGGTGAGGAATGGCTTTCTGCACCTATAAATAACAGACGGCAACAGTCTGATGATTTCTGTGAAGTACTTTTTGGTCAAGCTTTGAGAATTGCTATTTTTTTTATTCCGGCATGACTAGGTGTTTGTTTTATTTCATAGTGGCCGAGAAAGTGTTGCCAACCCCGGACACAGAGGTATTTATGAAGTGAGGAGCAGTTTAAAGAAGGATTGGGCTGCCGTTTGAGACTGGCTGCATGATTGTGGCAGTGGTGGTTGGATGCTGTTGAGTTAGTTCTGACTCAGTGACTAGATAAAAAGGCACCACCCCAAGCCAGATTTTCCCCCTAAAATTATGTATTAATTTTTTTTAACAAAAGAACCTTTCACCTCTAAAGTGCTTTCCATTACACTTAATACATTTATCGAATCTGCAATCCCACTCTTGGAAACATTTTTTCAACTCATCTGTTTGGATAACTGACAGCACCTCCCTCATTTTTCTTCATCTCTTCTATGTCGTGAAATTGTTGTCCTTTCATGTCCCTCTCCATTCAAGGGATCAAATAGAAGTTGCACGACGTGACGTCAGGTTTGTCAGATGCATGGGGCAAAAGCAGCATGCTGGTTTTTTTTTTTTTTTGGTTTTGCCGAAAGCTGGTACACCGAGATGGTGGCATGAGGAGGTGCATTGTACTGGTGGCAAAACCAGTCTTTTATCTGACAGTAATCAGACCTTTTTTGTCATATCTTGTTAGGCAGTCTTTTCAGAACCTCTAAATCAGAGGTTCTCAACCTTCCTAAAGGGTTCACAACCCTTTAATCAACTACTCATGTTGTGGTGACCCCCCCAACCATAGAATTCTTTTTGCTGCTGGTTCATAACTGTAATTTTGTCACTGTTATGGATTGGGCAACCCCTGTGAAAGGGTCATGGGACCCCCCAAAGAGTTTGCAACCCACAGGTTGAGAACCGCTACAGTGTGAGCTGGTGTAACAAACTTCAAATGCATGTCACCTTCACATCCAAAACCCAAATGAACATTGGTTTCAGCTTGGATTTCACTTGATGAGCTTTTGGGGGAACAAGATGACAATGGAGTCCTCTACTAACTAGATTGATGTTTGCTTTCTGGGTTGTAAGAATAGCACGACGTCTCGTCATTATTAATGACTTTCAGGGGGAAAGTTTGGGTCACTTCGGAGATGTTCTTTTGAAAGGTGGCATGTTTCCACTTGAATCATCACTTTTTCGTAGTCAATCAGAATCTCATGCACAAATTTCACAGCCACCCTTTTCATTCCCGAATTTTCCATTAAAATTTACTTAACTGTGTTCCAAGATAGTCCAAATAGCTCCTCCTTCTCTTCAGTGGTCCACTGTCACTCTTTGAGCACAAGTGCATGAGTTTTGTCAACATTTTCACCATTTTTGAAACAAGAAAATCTCCCACACACTTGAGTTTTTCCCATAGTGCTGTCCTTGTAAGCTCTGTTCAGCATCACAACAGTTTCTGCAACATTTTTTCCGAGTAGGAAACAAAATTTCACAGCTGCACACCCTTGTCTTAAATTAGCCATCACAAAAAACGAGCAAAACTGCTTTTACAAAAAAATTCAGTTACCAGAGAGAACTTTCCCAGGCGACTCCACGGGGTACACTGACTGGGAGTGAGTTGCTTGATGCTCGCCTAGCAGGAAAAATGCATACAATGAAAACTCTACCCAGTGGAGCATTCTCTTGGGTTTTTTGGTTACCCTCTTGTATGTACAATTGAACAAAGCACAGTCAGTCAGTAGCCTCACAATTGTTCTTATGCATAATTGTGGGACCAGTGCAAATTGAAATCGCAGGATCCTTTGTATGAAAATTAAGAATTTCAGAATTGTAACTGCAGAGCATTAAACCTATCCTAAGTCTCTTCTAAATATGGAACCCCAGGCCACTGCTCAGGAGCCCTGGTGATGTGTTCAAGAAGCGTTGAACTGCTACCTGCGTGATTGGTAGCTCAAATCCACCAGCTGATCCACCGAAAGATGATGAGGTTACTTACTCCTGAGAAGATTTCCAGCTCCAAAACTCTACGTAGAGTGACTAGGAGTGAGAATGGACTCAGTGACAGCGCATTTTGGTTTTGGTGGAGGTGACTGCCCAGATTGTATGAAGCTGCCCTCACACAGTGTCTTCAATTGGGGAAGTTGTGTATAGTTTGAGTGTCAAAGGAAGAACCCACAAATCGAAAAGTTAACAGTATCTGTCAAAATGATTCCAATGTGTGTCAGAGTAGAACTGTGTTCCATAGGGTTTTCAGTGGCTGATATTTTGGGAAGTGGATTGACAGGTCTTTCTCCCAAGGAGCCTCCATCTAGACTCTAGTAGACTCTAGTCACCAATCTCATCATTACCAGCAATCGGCAAACAAATACTATATCATTATTGTGTAATACATGTACATTCTAAAGCTACAAGTTTTGGTTTGACCATTAAAGAGAAAATTAACAGTCTTCATTTCTGTATCCAGGGAGGAAGCACCTGTCCCTGTAAACCTCGATGTAACTTAGTGTGTTGGGGGTAAAAGAGATTTTTCACCAGGAGAAATGCCTAAACTGAAGACATGTGCTTGTTTGTGGTCCAGTAGCACTTGACAAAGATCTGTACTTGACCTAGCCATTAATGGAAACAGACCACTCAGAGCTCCTCTGGTGCAGGTCAGGCTTATAGCCACCCTCCGCTCTGCTTTCTACTTAAATTTTACAAAAACAAATTAGTTGCCATCAAGGCCAACTTCTCTGTTAGAGGTTGAGCACTCACGCCACCCGAGGTCCTTCTGCCTTGCAAGGAAACTTTAGTTTTCTACATATTTGTCAGATTCTGTTCACTATTTAACAGCCCCTCCCCCCAACACACACACACACACACACACACACACACACACACACACACAGAAAACAAGCCAGCAAACTCATTGCCCCGAAGCCAATTCTGATTCATCGAGATCTTCTAGGACAGAGGAGAGCTGTTCCTTTGGGTTTCTGAAGCAGGAAGTGTTTGCAGGGGCAGAAAGTCTCATCTTCGTCCTGCAGACCAGCTGGTGGGTTCAAACTGTTGATGGTGGTTCGCAACCCAACAGTAACTCTATCCCACCGGGTCTCCTAGACAAGACGAGACAGAGCAAAATCCACGACACTGAGTCAGTGCCAACTTGATAGGGCAGGTTAGAACTTCCCATGAGGTAACTCTTCACAGGAGTAGAAGGCTTCATTCCCCCTCCCCCTCAAGGAGCAGTTGCTAGTGATTTCAAACTGCTAGCCCTGCAACAGCCCAACATATTACCGCTCTGTCATCAGCGCTCATTCATCTTAGGAGAACATATTTAAGGGATTAGAAAAAGTTGAGCCCCACTTACCTTTTTTGTTTTTTTTTTTTTGGTCATGGAATGGAAATTGCTTACCATCCCTTACAAGGATTCTCACTATCCCAGCAGAGAAGGACCTTCCTTTTTGCCTCCCCTGATCCCAAACTTCCAAACATAGCTCTTCTGAGACTCTTTCTTCCATTGGCCTCATTCTACCAAAAGGACCTAAGAACTTGACAAATCAATTCAAAACTAAATGCTAATAGCATAGCTTGCTACTCCCTGCCCCTCCATGCCCCCCCCCCAGCCTCCTTTTGCTTTTATTCTTTTGGATGCCCCATCCACTATCTGGCATACCATTTCCTTGCTTTATGTTTGGTTAAAAATCCCATTCTGCCAACACTCACTCTAATATCAATTACTCTGTGAACAACATCCTGATGCTTTCAACTAAATTAGGTACTTCCTTCTTGAATGTTCAAAGTTCTCCGTGCATTCATATATTGCCCTATTTCTTACTTTGCTAATAAGAATCTACATCTCAATTTCCCTTAATGGACTGTGACTCCTTGAGCTCAGAGGTAGCATCAGTCATTCCACAGTTTATGGTTTATTGATTAGATGTGAGGAGGTGCTCAACAAGTAATAACCGAATGAATCATACTATTGAAAGGGCTGATGCATTAGTTTTTGTTCCTACGTGGGTGCCTTCACTTGTTTAGCTCACTCCTGGAGGCCAGTCTTTAAAGCAGTCAGATCAAAGTGCAGGCAGCACTAACAGAAACCCTCTTGGCTCTTTGCCTAGAGCCCAGTTGATGTCTTATAGGTCCCACCCATGATTGAATGGAGGAGTAATTCGCTCTGTAAACATCCACCCAAATGACAATAAAAAGAAGGGGGAAAGGAAGGAGGAAAGAATTAATAAGAACACTCTGAAAAGTGGAATTCCTGGGTGTGCCTGGTAGTTTATGCACGCAGCTACAGACTGAAAGCTTGGAGGTTCCACAATACCCAGCAGTCTACCAAGAGCCGTTTTATCCCCGCTTCTTGCTTTTTACCTGACTCTCAGGAAACATGGATATCATCAAATGTATGCCAGGGGTTTTGGAATGCTGTGTTAGACACACATGAGTACTATTTGTTTACTGAGAAGTGCTATTGGACAAGAAGGAGGCAGTATATGGACGCCAACACCTCAGGTGCTGAGAGAGATTTTAAAAAATAAAACTAACCAAAACCATGTGTAATTGCACGTATTCTATCTCATGCTGATCCCATGTGTGTCAGAGTAGAAATGCGCTCTTAAAGGTTGTCACTGGATTACCAAGCACTTATAGGTAGACTTGAGCCTCCAAACTTTGGGTCAACAATGATCAACTTAACTACTTAAGCCACCCACGGACAAAGATATCTGAAAAAGCAACTCTAGTTGTAGAGGTAAACTAGACACAATCTAGTTGTAGAGGTAAAGAGGAGATATAATCAAATTGTAAAGATAAATACATAAAAATCACTATAACATTAGGGACTAGTGGGCTGAGCCCCGGTGGTGTAGTGGTTGTGCGCAGGACTGCGAACCACTGGGACAGAGGTTCAATTCCAGCAGTGGGGCTGGGCCTCTACTCCCACCACCGGAGAGCAGTGATTTCCCGCCCCCCCCCCAAAAAAAAACAAACATTAGGGACTACAGTCACTTTATGACTGAGATTAATAACCAAGGGCACATGGAGCCAGGAATCACAGTATGGCATATGGCGGCCAGAGAAATCTTCACAAGAGTAGATGTTGAGCTGTATCTGGAATGATGGATGTTAATTTGTTCAGTTGACATATATTTCTCTACCATGTTTTTTTTTTGTTGTTGTATTTACAGGGATAGGTACCACAAGTGACTATCAGTAGTATATTTCTATCAGTTCCAAGGTTCTTTTTGTGTTAGTTCCCTTAAAAGAAATAATGCGTAGCCCCATAAAATAGTGCTAAATTAACAAATGAAAAAATGGGCTAGATGATTGGCTCAGTCTGGGTTCTCAGTGCTTTGACATTTAGGGACTGGAAGTTCCTCATGATATGACCTAACACAGTGTAATCAATTCCATGGTAGGATCTGCTGTGAGCAGTGAAGCAGTTATAAGACATTTAGGGTGGCGTGTAATTGAAGGGAAGTTTCTTTGGGGTACTCCTACCTAAATAGACACAGTGGAGAGTTCACTTCTTGCTGGTTTGGATCTGGCTCATCAACTACTGGTTCTTTTAACTTGAGCCAACAGTCTGCCATATTGCCTGTCACCCCCTGCCTGCCATCTGACCTGCTGAACTTATTTATCTGTCTCTGCATTAAATAGCTGCAGTGTTCCTGCTTTTTCTTCCTGATTCATCTTTTGCTTCTTAGTTCATCAGCACTGGTAGCTACATGAATCAGGAAAAGCTTCAAGCATAACATCTGACCCATGGACTTGAACTGGACTAAACTTACCTGCTTTCATAACTGTGTAAGTCACAGGATACACATTCCTTCCTCTCTTTATGTTAGCTTCACTGATTTTGTTATTCTAGGAAACTTGGGCTTAAACAGAAACACCATCCAGGTTTCAGCATAAACAAAAGAAGTTCCATATGTCTAACTTTTTAAAAATAGAAATATTTGTTGGGAAAGTTAAGGAGATGTGTTTTCTAGGGCTTTCCTTACAAAGTACCACCATGTAGGTGGTATTTAATTACAGAAATATGTTGTCTGATAGTTCTGGAGGCAAGGAGTTCAAATTCAGGGTGTCGGCAGGACTACTCTCTCCAAAGGACTTGGAGGGAGATCCTTTCATGACTCTTGGACTTTTCATCTACAGGCAACCCTTGGTGCATAACAGTACCTTCCCCACACATTCAGCCCTCTATCTGTCTCTCTGTGTTTCTTCTCTCTCTCTTTTATTAATTTATTTTTTATTTGGCATCATTGCCCTCTGGTGGTGGGAGTAGGATGCTCAGCCTTTGCTTCTGTGAGCTGGAATTGAACCTCCATCCCGGTGGGCTGCAGTCCCGCGCACAACCACTATGCCACTGGGGCTTAGCCATTTCTTTTCTTTTATAAGAACACCACTCATAATGGATTAGGATTCAACCTAATGTTAGGACCTCATATTAATTGATAACATTTTCAAGGGTCCTATTTTTCTAACAAGGCAATCTTCACAGGTATCGGGACTTAAATATGTCCTTTGGGGGACACCGTTCAATCTCCAACAGGAAAATTTTGTCAAGTATTCTAATGTTCTACTTCACCGGGAAAGAGTTTACCAAAAGAAGCACCCAGGATAGAATATCAAGCAATCTCAATAGCTAAGAAACTTACAGAAAGAGATATGTTAGAATAAGAAAACTTTGGATGGAGACCAAGACTGTTATTCACACTCTAAGCTACTCAGCATGATTGAATATGATGATGTTGAATTATGTTTTAAAGTTGGTGTGTTGGTCTGGATAGACTAGAGAAACAAATTCATAAGCATGTCTATGGATATAAGGGAAAGCTTTATATATAAGAGGAATGGAATATTGAGAAAACATCCCAAACCAGTCCCGTCCAAGTTCATAAGTCCGATATTAACCCATATGTCCGATACCAGTCTAGAAAATCTCCTTCTGACTCATGAAACACGTGCAATGATGCCAGGACAATTGTAGGCCAGTGGGTGCAGAGTCTTGTGTATGCAGTGGCAGTAGAAACCTTCTGGCCCTGCCAGGAGTCTCCCCGAGGCTCCTCGTTTCCAGGGTTCAGAGTCTATCGGCAGTATCTATTGGCAGTAGAAGCATCTCAGCACTTGCAGGGATCTCTGTGGCTTTTCCGGCTTCAGAGGTCTGGTTCCATCAGCGTAAGCCTGTGTGGCTTCTCCTCAGGCTCCTCCAGTTCCTAGGACTCAGGATCTATGCTGCCTTCATGGCTTGTCAGTAGAGTATCTCCAAAGAACTGAGTCTGTAGTCTCTCACCTTCATGGGGGAAATAGCACAAGATTTCCCAGAATTCTCAGAGAAGCCACGTCCACAGAGAGGTCTTATTGGTTATCTCCAGATTGACAGGCTACACTCCCACCCCTACACTCCCAGTGCTGAAATTGACAAAGATCAGTGACTGCCACAGTTGGTTTGGCCTGTAGACACATGCCACACATAGTTATCATCCATTCTGTAGAGAAGTTCTGACTGTGAGACTAAAAGGAATTAATGTGGTACAAATGCAACAACCTTAGTCCAATATGGAAGCAAGATTTTTGGTTCCTCACATCTATTCTGATGGGTTGAGTGTCATTCTGAGGAATGTTGTTTGTATAAAGTAGTATTACAAGCTATCAAATCATTATTCGGTAAATTTAACAAGGTTTGGAATTCAAGACATGGGATAGGAGAACAAAATGTGCCAATTTCTTTTTACTTCCCTTAAAACACTTTAACCTTCCCCACTGAGTCAATCCTGACTCCTGGTCACCCTGTATAGGACTTCTGAGGCTTTTCCAGAGCAGATTCACATTTTTCTCTTGAACGGGCTGCTGGGTTTAAACTACCAACCTGTGGTTTAGCAGCCTAATGCTTGCCTGACGGCACTACCAACGTTTGTTGAAAACATTTTAATATCAATTTAATCTCTTATTGCTTTCCTCTTATACCCCATGAGACCTAGAACACTGATGGGTGTGTTTAATCTAGGGTATCCCTCAGCAGCAGCAGCACTCATTACCGCACGCTGTGGGAAGGGGAGAGCACGAATCTTCATTAAAGGGAGCTTTTACAAATTTTAATCAAATCACTATTTCCATTCCTATGTTCATACAAGCAGCAAGTATCAATTGCTTTAGTACCATGCTATCCACCACTGAGCTCTTTGGATGCAGGCAAATTAATGTAGAACACTGTCTTGCTTTCTCAGTCCTTCTAACCAGTTTAATGAACACGACTTAATTTAAACTATTAAGAAAGTTATATCTCTCCCCCCCTCAATTCCAACTTCGATGTTTATCTTTAATGCAGTGAATGACATTTGTTTCGTGAAACTGTCTGCAAACTGTAGGTGTAGCTGGCACTCAGAGAGAAGTGTGTTGTAATGTAGGAGACATGAAAGTCAGTGTTTTTGTGTTCAAAAGTATTTGCAGTAATGGATATTAAAAAATACATATGCAGAGCACCATTACAATCTGGTCTGACAGAGGAGAACTGCTCCCTTCCTGCTTATCTGAGGGTGTCCCCCATCCTCAGGCTTCAAGTGCATTTTCCATTCTCAAGTTTAGGGAACACAGTGCTGTGCTTAGACAATTTTATAAAGGACGCATGTCTTATCTTTTTTTTAAAAATCATTTTGTTTATGATGAAGCTTTTTTCCTCTCGAAAATATCTCTAAAAGTCTTGTGTGCTTCCTCCCTATCTCTCTAGGTGGCAATTTGAATTTGGCCACAGTGACATTCGTTTTCTGTCTGTAGTGCTATCTAGATGGACTTTACCACACTCACATGTTTGTCAAGTGATCACATGGACTCATGAAGGGCAGAAGACAACAGAAAGGAAACGAGCAGCACCATGTTCATAGTCACACAATCAGGACTTTGCTTTGGGAATGAGGATCTAGGAGGGAGGAAGTAGCAAGATGGATAAAACAGATCTTTCAACTGGTTCTTCTCAATTAGTCATGTAGCAAAATCAGAACAGAGTAGAATTTGTAATATGTGAGTAAACAAGAACAGTAACCGGAACAGCAATTATTGTGTGCTAAAAGTTTACTTTCCCTCCCCAAAACCAAGGACAATATGCATGTTACAAAGCAACCACATCTCAGGACCCGCAGAGTCAGAAAGAGTGATGCCCTGCTCAGAGGTGGCAGCCAAGGTGTTGCTTTAGGTGGGTGTTGACCTCCAGTCTCCCATGGCTGCCTTTTCCTACTCTTGCGAACTTAGACTCAAGAGAAGTCGAATAACCGCTGATGTCATCTTCTGCACACTGAACAGGGAAAGCCTACAATACTTGATGTTGCTGTGGTTAATGGACACCAAGTTGGCCCCTGGCTCCAGGGCACTCCATTTACAGTGGAGCCTAACACTGGCAAGTCCTTCAGCATTTTCACCATCAGTTGGTGATCTGAAGGCTGTGATACAAATGGTTTTCATTGGCTGGCTTTCAGAAGCAGATCAACAGGTCTTTCTTCCTCATTGATTTGAGCCTATAAGCTCGCCTGAAACTTATTAACATCATGCTTCTATGGGTGGTAGCCATGAGTTGTGTTGGCCAGACTCAAACTCATGTTTCTCCCATGGAAGGGGAGAATTGTCCTACACAGCCACCAATGTTTCCATGATAAGAAATGGTTACTATTAATATGAATAAAGAGTTGGGAAGAAGCAAATAAAGACTGCCACCAACAATGCCTTGATCATCCTCTGTTCTCATTAGGCTGCGATAGCTTATGTGGGACAGAGAAGGGACATCCCATATGTAATTCCTTCATTTAGCCCCCTTGAATCTTTGATGAATTAAGCCAATTGATAAATATGTTCAGTGTCGTAGAGTTGCCTTTGATTCATAGTGGTCTTATGAAGAACAAAGTGCGGTGTTGCTGGTCCTTCATTATTTTTATGATGGCTGTAACTTTTGAGCCCAGTATTGTAGCCTCTGTCAGTCCATCTCTTAGAGGATTCCCTCTTTTCCTTCTGCCCATTTACTTTCCTAAACACCATGTCTTTCTCCAGCTGTTGGCCTCTTTTGATAATGGGTTTACATTAAAGAAGATGAATTCTAAAAAAAAGAAAAGATGAATTCTCATTATTCTTACCTCCATGGGGCACTTTGGCAGTAAGAACATCAGCTAAATAGTGTAGCGAATGTAAATGTACACAATGTGGCAGGCAGCCTATGAGGGACAGAGGACATGGTAAATAGCTGCATCCTATGGCTGTTGTTGTTAGGTGCATCTAGTCAGTTCCAACTTAGAGGGACTCTGTACCACAGAGCGAAATGCTGCTCAGGCCTGTGCCATGCTCACAATGTTTCTTATATTTGAGCCCATTGTTAAGGCCGCTATGCCAATCCATCGTATCAATGGCCTTCAGTATCCCTCCAGTTTAATAGCTATGATGTTCTTCTCTAAGGATTGATTTCTCCTGATAACATGTCCAAAATATGTGCAGTTTATGATTAATGCCACTTCCTAGGATTACCATGGCAAAGTACAACAAACTGTATGACTTAAAGGAGCAGAAATTTATTATCCTGTAGTCATGAAGGCTAGACTCCATGTATCCAGGGGGTCAGACACCCCTCCCCCCCACCCCGCACCGAAGCATCTACAGGCAGATCCTTATTTTGCTTCTCCTGGCTTCTAGTACCACCAGGCCACCTTTGATTGTAAGTGCCTCTTCTGTGGCAGTCATTTCTCTTTGACTGGCCACCACTCAGTTGGGGTTAGCATTCATTCCATATGGCCTCATGTTAACTGATACCATCTTCAAAGACCTTATTTTCAAACACGGCCACTTTCAGAAGTAACGGGGGTTAAGGACTTCAACCTATCTTTTTCAAGTGTCATTTCAACCCAAAGGAAGGAGTCCAAAGCCTTGTAAACATTTAGAAATTTTCTCCCTCTCCTCTAGGCAAAAGATATTTTTGTTTAAATTTTTCTGTTCTAGACTTTGAAGAGTGGTGAAAATATTGGGGAATGGTATTTCAGGCCAGAGAAGCAAAATTAAAAGATTAGTTTAATTCCCCAAAATTTTACAGCAAAAAATACTGTAAGCTACTAGTGTATTTCCGGTTCCCAAGGGCTGACAGTATTTTTAAATATCGTGTTTTCTTGTTGTAAACAAAAAGAGTTGTGAGAATGCACTTGTGGAGTTCAAGCTGTTCTATGTCCACATTGCTGACTAAAACTTGGACAAACATAAGCCCTACAGAGTGTTTTCCATTCTGAGAAAGGGTTGCTAGTTAGAAATTCAGTTATTACTTAAGAGGGAGTTTTAAATTAGAGTAGACATGTACATCAATTTTTTCATTTTTTAAAAACACCACTGGAAGAGGATTTCAGGTTGTGAAGAGACTATGGAAGAGTTGCTGGGTAGTGGAATGCTTAATGCACCCAAACTGCTTACCCAAAGTCCAGTCAGAGACACTTCAGATGGAAAATCTCATCGATCGTCTTCCAGAAGAATGAGCCATTGAAAACCCTTTGTAGCATACAGTTCTACTCTGACAAGCATGAGTTTGCCATGAATAGAAACCAACTTGATTGCCATCAAGTTGGCACTATATTTCATAATCACACAGTCAGCATTTTGAGTGTGATCAGTGGTCTAGAAAGGCATGATGGGGTGGATTAAATAGGGATTCAGACTGGTTCTTTCTGGTTCAGTTGTGGCCAAGACATCTATGACTTCACTGGTTTAGAGGAGAAGATTGATGAGCTTTGTAGTTTGGGTTGTACTCTCAGCTCAAATTCTTCAGGTTATTCGTCATTCTTACATGGAACAGCTGAAACATGGGGTCTGAAACACATTTGGATCTCTTTTCAGTTCTTATCCTACTTGGGGTCAGTTGGAGAACCAAGCAGTTGAATGGCCTTGGACATTCGTCTCTTTCCCAACCACTCTGAGAATGGGGAAGTGCTAATATACCTCTTGAAACTCGGGCTCTACCTTTTTGGGCAAAAAAGACTTAGTCTCCTAGAAGGCCTGAATGTCAGGAGAAAAGGGTCCTAGACTCAAGAAAGGATTCACAGTGGTGTCGGGGTAACATTTTCATTTTCCATGCAGGGGACTTGAGATTGATTTCCAGCCAATGTACCTGTCAGTCCGTGGAGGATTCTATTTACCATGATGTTGACCATGATTTAGCAGAAATTCCAGAACAGGATAGACCAGCAAGAAAGGCCTGACACTCCGCTTCTGAAAACCAGCCAATGAAAGCCTTATGGACTATAATGGTTTAATCTGCCACCAACCATGGAACCAGCCCAGGACTGGGCAACATTTCATTCTGTTGTTCTTGAAGTCTTCATGAGTTGGCAAAATCAATAATAGCTAACAATAAGAGCCAGGCTTTCCCCTACTTTCCCCCCCCCCCCCCAAGCCTTATGTTCAGACTTTTGGAGTCTGTTGCTCCCGTATTTTGGAGTCTGTTGCTGCTGATGTATTTCATTAGCCCTGTAATGGCTTCACGTGTATTTGGTCTTTAGATGTAGCCTCCTCCCCAACCATTACCCTCACCATATTCCTGGTCCACTGCTTCAAAGAATCCAATAGGTATGACCTGGCTTGAGAATTGGCTTTTTAGATTCAGGAAATAGGCCTATGAAGTTCTTCCTGAACTGAGGACAACTGTGGGTTAAGCACTGTCCTGCTAACCACAAAAGGCAGCAATTGAAATCCATCAGATGCTCCCAGGGAGAAAGATGAGTGTCTCTGCCCCTGTAAAGCGTTATCATATAAGAAACTCAGAGAAGCAGATCTACTCTGTTCTGTAGGATGACACTGAGTGTGTTCTGAGCGTGAATCAACTTGATGGTAGTAATTTTTTGTTTATGATCATCAGACCTTCTTTATGCTCGGAGGTGAGAAGAGAAAAGCAAAACAAAGTAAAAGAAGAAAAACCTCAGCATGTCTTTGGCCTAGTTCTCTCCTTCTCTCTGCACTTCAAGTAGTTGAACTGCCCAGTTGAAAAGGGGTATCTGGAGGAGAAAGTGATGTTGACCACACAAATCAGAGCTCAGGCCCTGACAGATCACTTTTCAGTTCACTGTGAGGCCAAGGAGCTCTTTGCATCCTTTCAGTTTTCAAATACCAGGAGCCCTTAAAGGTTAGAGAGAATGTTCATGCAAAGTACAGCTTCAAATTCCACCTCTGTAATTGGGGGTAATAACACTGCTCTGCTTACTGCACCGTTTGTGGGATCTTAATGGAATAATGTCTGTGATAATGTACAGAAAAAAACAAAGTTCTAACAAAATACAGAATTACAGGCCATCTGTCATTAAAGAGTTGAATGAAATTTTCCCTGTAAGTGAACCTGGAACAAATATTAAAATTGAGCACCATCTGCTCAGTGTGATGACTCCCTCTCCAAGTGTGTCTTCCTTTTTTTCTTTCATCCTCATGCAGGGGAGGGATGATTGATGATTGAAACTTAGGTTAGCCCAGAAGAACCTGCATGTGTTTTAGTTATCTAAGTGTTGTTATCACAGAAATATCATATGGATGACAGTAACAGAAATTTATTATAGCAGTGGAGTCCACATCCATGTCATGAGCTCTAGGAGAAAGCTTTCTTTCATTGTTTTCACATTTAGGAGGACATTCCTTGTCCTTTTTCAGCATCTGTAGAACTGACATTCCTTGGAAATCTTCATGTCTTGGATGTCCTGGAATAGAAGGTTCCTAAAAGAGACCTAGGTCCAAAGGACATACTCTTCTGCTGGATCTTCATACTTCATGATGATAGGTCTTTCTTTTTTCTAACTTCTCTTTTTTATCTCTCACAAGCTAAAGGGTATTGCAGTCTACATACCAGGGAATTTCCCTCACAACAGGTCAGGACTATGACAAGATTAAAGTTGTTGCATCCAACTCTTAATCCTTTTACAACTTCTTGAGTTATTGCATCACATAATGGGAGATCATTACGTAACTGCCAACCCCTAGGGAACCATGATCCAACCAAGTTGATGAATATTTTAAGGGACCCAATTCAATCCATGGCACTTTTGTTTTGGGCTTGTTACTGTCTCTATATATCCATCTAGATAAGAGAGGCAGGATAAACAATCGGAGGAAAAAATAACAGGACTGAAGTTTCTGGAGGGACACAGGAGAGGGGGAGATGGGAAGAAAGGAAGGGGGGTGCCAACAAACTCAGGGAGTTGGGAAGAACAAGTGATCTAAAAAATCGATCATGAGAAGGGCATAGGATGCTGGCATGTGGGGGTGGGAGAGAGGAAGTATTTGATCAAGGGCAGTGTAGCTGAGAGGAATTTTAGAAACCCAAATGAAAACCATACATGATAGTGGGACAAGAGGAAAGTAAAAGGAAATAGAGAAAATTCTAGGAGGCAAAGGACATTTAGAGAGATATAACTACAAGCATGTATATATGTAAATACATGTATATACAACAGTATGGGAATAGAATTATATACATATATTTATAAGTTAAGTATTAAGGTAGCAGATGAACATTGGGCCTCCACTTAAATACCCCTTCAATGCAAGAACACTGTTCTACTAACTCCACATTCTGTGATGGTCATCTTCCCTGACACAAGCACTGAAGGCAAAATGGATGCATAAGCAAATATGAAGAAAATTGACAGTGCCTGGCTATCAAAAGATATAGCATGTGGAGTCTTAACGGCTTGAAGATAAACAAGTGGCCCACTGAGAAACAACAAAGCCCACATGGAAGAAGCACACCAGCCTGTGTGATCAAAAGGTGTTGATGAGATCACGCACCAGGCATCTAAGATCCAAATAAAACAAAAATCATCATATCAATGTCAATGAGGGGGAGGGCAAAGTGGAGACACGAAGCCCATCTGAAGCCATTGGACATTCCTTACAGAAGTGTCACAAAGAAGATAGGGGCCAGCCAGTGTGCAGTATAGCAATGATGAAACATACAATTTTCCTCTAGTTCTTTAATGCTTCCATCCCCCCACCAACTATCATGACCCCAATTTTTCCTTATAAATCCAGCTTGACAAGAGCACGTACATAGGTACAGGTAAGAGCTGGAAACACAGCAGATCCAGGACTGATAAACCCCTAAAGACCAATATTGAGAGTAGCGATCCCAGGAGGGGAAGGGGACCGTGGGAGAAAGGAGGAACTGATCACAATAACTCTCTCCCAGGGGGATGGACCACAGAAAAGTGAGTGAAAGGAGCTCAGTCAGTGTAAGACATGAAAAAATAACAATTTATAGATTTATCAAGGGTTCATGAGGGCAGAAAGTTGGGGGAGGGAGGGGAAAAATGAGGAGCTGATACCAAGGGCTCAAGTAGAAATATTATTTTGAAAATGATGATGACAACTTATGCACAAATGTGCTTAACACAATGAATTGCGGTAAGAGTTGTATGATTAAAAAAAACCACATGACTTTACCATGGGTTTGTCCATTGACGTTTATGGTACTTCAGATGATTTTATGTCAGCTAGACACTTCTGTCTTGGGGTGGAGTCAGTCTTATCAATCAGCCTATTGTTGACTTCTTGGGGGTGTGGTCTTTGTATCAACAGATACCCTGGAAGCACCCTCCCTGCCCCCTCGCCCTCCTTCTCTTCACCTCCCTGCTTCCTAACCATTCTGAGCGCTTCAGGAGCCCTCCCTGCCATGTTTCCCTGACCTTGGAGCCACGTCACTCTCTACTCACTTGCTTATCGTCTTCCTGCATTTCGCGTCATTAAATGTGTCTGCGTGAGTCTGAAGAGTGACTTATGGACTGACATCAAATTTAGGGACTTGAGCTGAACCAGGCAGGGGGACGTTCTTAATATATAATTACTTTATAGAAGACTCTTAGTTTTATGAGTGTCTCTGGATTTGTTTCTAGGTCAACCTGCCCTAACACAAGGTCCTTTCAATTTAGAAAGTTCATCTTCCAGCTGTATGTCAGATGATGGTCTGTTGTGAGCCCTGGGGTTTTTATTGGCTGGTTTTGGGAAGAAGTTCTACAGATCTTTCCTTCTAGTCTATCTTAGTGTGGGAACTCTGTTGACACTTGTCGACTGTGAGTGACTGGACTGAGTTTTGAAATAATTGCTGTAGTATTATAGCAACATGCATGCCACCATAGTAGAACAAAAAACAGGTTTCCATCATTAAAAAGTAGTACAAATTGACTGATTCCCATCATTAGAAACTTTGATAGATGTATGTATGGATTGTGCCAAGAGTTGTGTGAACCCCCAATAAAATAATAAAAAAGTAACTTTCGTCTGGTTTTTGTCCAGATGAAATTGTTTATCAAGTGCCTGCTTCCATAAACAGGATACAATTCAGCCATGAGTTCTGTCTTGAGGATCTTATAATTCAGAAAGAATAATAAAACCAGGATATAAGTGAATATATTGCAAGGATACCAGGGACAAATATAGGACATGAAGTATGGGTGCTGAAAAAGAGAAAGAAAAACATTTCAAATACAGGATATTTAAGGAAGAATTGTGAAGGTTAACCTTTGAGATTATGATGAACAGGATTTAGATCAGATATGGCAAGCTTAAATGTATTCAAAGGACCCAAAAGATAGCCTAATCAGTAAGTCAGGCTGTTATAAGATTATAGGGCATTACCAAGACTGGGCTATACTAGAGAAGCTTTGTCTCCCCTAAAGGGGCAGTCACTACTCAGCTCAACCCTATTGTTGCCAATTGTAAACCCAAGGTGGCCAGATCTTGTATTTCATGAAATTCAGTTTCTAGGTAAAATATCCCAATTTTAATAAGTACATGTGAAGAGAAGATCTCATAAGGCACACACACCCACACACACACAACTTAATAATAGGAGTGAACTCAAGCACCCCAGGATGAGATAAAAAATATTAGGTATGAGTAAGAAACTTCATTGGTTCCTATAGAACAGGAATGTTTTCTGTACCACAAACATTGCATTTAGATAGTAGTTCAGAGGACTTTGGATGACAGAATAGGGGGATTGAACCTTCTCTTCTGAGAATTGGGAGCCATTGAAGATTTTCAACCAAGAGAGTTGATTGACCAGCAAGCAGAATACTCCGATCCATTGTAAAGAATGCGTTAAACCAAAGAGAACAAGACCCTCTGCGACTGCATTTCACCTGCTATGCCACATGTTTTCTCTAAATGAATACATCTAGCTTTAAAAAATGGTAAGGCAACAACGATCCCCATTTTATATATGAGTAAAAGGAGGCTTCATTGAGTCACCCAAGGGCATCCATCTAGGAAGGGAATAGCCATTCCTGGGAGATTTGATTCTAAAATTCAGATGGGAAGTATATCTGGATATACAGATTAAAAGGGCGAGTAATTAGTTTTCTCTTTTAATTTAGTAATTGTAGCTTCCTTATTATTGCTTCATATCTGATACTCAATGGTCTGTGATTGATAGTGCCACATTCCAAAGGGTTTGGTGTGAAGGAAGTATTTTGGTGCAGAAGGGAACACTGGCTTTAGGAAGGGTACAGTTTAGAAGATGCAGCATTCCAGTGTTCTTTCCTGGAAGACAAAGCTCATCTCTTTAAGCATAGTCATCATTTATTACCGAAGAGGAAATGATTGCAAACTAATTCTTTCAAAGTTGTGATCCATGCTTCCTTATGCCAAGAAAAGAATCTCTTGCCTTAAAGCCAATCCTGGCATATTGCTTCTGTTTTTGAGTTGTGGCAACAGGAAGTGTAGAATATTTAAGAATATGTCAACATGCACAGCCTGCCATTTCTCCCAATCTGGAAAGTAAGTAAGATAAAGTCTGAAATCCTATGTCCCTGCATGGTGTAAACAGTTAACACACTTAGCTTTTAACTCAAAGGCTAAAAGTTCAGATCCATCTAGAGACACCCAGAAGAAAGGCCTGACAATCTCCTTCCCCAAATCCAACCATGAAAACCCCATTGAGTGTTTTCACGCGGACACCCATGGGCTCATCACATGTCAGAATTGACTTGGAGGCAACTGGTTTCAGATCTCCTCTGAATTCATTCTGGATCCTATAGGTTGCTACAAATCAGAATCAATTATGTGGCAGTGTGCTTGATTTGGTTTTTAGAGTTTCTTCTCTAAAAAGAAACATGTGGGGCTGAGCCCCGGTGGCGTAGTGGTTGTGCGCAGGACTGCGGCCCACTGGGACGGAGGTTCAATTCCAGCTCCCACCGCCGGAGAGCAGTGATGCCCCCCCCCCAAAAAAAAGAAACATATGGGGGACCTGTGTGTAAATAGGGAGGAGCCTTGGTGTTGTACTGATTATATATTAAGCTACCAACCCCTAGGAGTGCTGTTCTAAACCACCCACTGCTCCTTAGAGCAAAGATGAAATTTTCTATGAGCTTGATTTTTTTTTGGGGGGGGGGGTCATCACTGCCCTCTGGTGGTTGTGGGAGCTACCCAGCCTTGCTCCTGTAGAGCTGCTGCTGGATTTGAACCGCCAAACCCATGGACCACAGTCCCCCCCACTCAACCACTACGCCACTGGGGCTCAGCCTTATGAGTTTGATTTTTGTTGTTGCTTTTTTTGCCCAAGTACCATATATACACACAGATATGCCAACCTGAATATTAGCCAAGGCATCTAATTTTACCACAAAGCTGCATCCAAAATGTGCTGAAAAACTCAGTTTATACACTAGCATATGTGGTGATAATTTAATTTTGTGCATAATTTTTAGTGTATGTGATCTTGAGTTACTTTTACTTGTCCCATGTGTGAATAGGTCTTTAAAAGTTTACTTATGTGACACTACTTCTGAAGCTACCAATTGTCAATCAGTTTGTAGTGACTGACTTGTATATTCCTCATAATGAAGATAGGTTCACTAGAAATGTCCACAGTGGACAGTTTCCAGTGGAGCTTCTACACGAAGACAAACTAGAAAGGAGGACTTGGCAATCCACTTCTGAAAAGTATTGGCCAGTGAAATCTTTAAATAATAGTGGAACATTGTTTGATTTAGTTTCAGAATATGAGCCCCTCCTATTGGAAGGCACTCAGATATACCACTGGGGAAAGGTGCTACCTCAAAACAGAGTTCACCAAGTTTTGAGGAACTTGACTTACTGATGACAGCAAAAAAAGAAGGAAAACATGTTTTGCATTTTTTGCTGAGAGAATAGAAAAAAAATCCAAGCTTGGAGTTAAAATATTGAAAATTTCTATGGGCAATATATTAAACAATATAATAAGCATTAAAAGGAAGATAAATGAATACATGGAGTCATTGTACCAAACAGAATCGGTCAGCATTCAACCATTTAATGAAATAGCATATGATCAATAACTGATTGTATTGAAGGAGGAAGTTCAAGGGGAAAAACAAGACTCCACGTATAAGCAGAATATCAATTGAAATGTTTCAGTAAATGAATCAAAGACTGCTCACTACCTAACTAACACATTGGGAGAGATCCATATTTGTGCTCATTCCAAAGAAGGATAATCCAAAACAATATGAACGTTATTGAACAATATCATTTATACCACACACAGAATTTTCCTGAAGATAGTTTTAAAATGGTTACAGCAGTGCATAGAAAATGAAGTGTCATAAATTTAAGCCAGCTTTAGAAGAGGATGTGGGAGGGAGATTGTATTGCTTGGATCTTACCTCAAAGTAGAAATTATAAGAAAGACATTTACCTGAGTTTTATTGATGACACAAATACATTCAACTGTGTGGATCATAGCAAATTATGGAAAATATCAGGAAGAATTGAAATTCCACAGCACTTAATTATGCTCATGTAAAGCCTATATATAGACCAAGAGACGTTTGTTCAATAGAATAAGAGGCAACTGTGGCTCAAAATAAGAAAAGGTGTGTTTCAGGTTTCTGTATTTTCACCATACCTGTTCAGTGTGGGTGCTGAACAAATAATTTGAAAAAATGTCTAGATGAAGAAGAAGGCAGCATCAGGATTGGAGTAGATTCATCAATAACTTGTGTTATGCAGATGATACAACCTTGCATACTGAACGTGAAGAACACTTAATGTATACACTGATGAAGATGAAATGCTACAGCCTTTATTATGGATTACATTGCAGTATAAAGCAAATATCCTTTGAACTTGGCAATAAAGCAGCCTCACAATAAATGGAGAAAAGATAGAAGTTTCATGTTTCATTTTAATTGGATCCATAGTAAATGTCCATGGAAGTGGCAGTCAGTAAATCAAATGGAAGTGTTACACGGAGCAAATCTGTTTTCAAAAAAATCTCTTTAAAGTGGTCTAAGTCAAAGATGTCACTTTGAAGAGAAAGGTGCAAATCCCCCAAAGGATGACATTTTCTTTTTTTTTTTTTTTTTGGGGGGGGGTGGTGGTGCATCACTGCTCTCTGGTGGTGGGAGTAGGAGGCCCAGCCCCACTGCTGGAATTGAACCTCCGTCCCAGTGGGCCGTAGTCCTGTGCACAACCACTGCGCCACCGGGGCTCAGCCCAAGGATGACATTTTCATTTTCCTCACATGCATGTAAAAGTGAGATCATGAATCAGTTAAATTGAAAAATCAATGCCTTTGTATTGCAGTGTTGATGCATAATATTAAACATATCACTGACTAGCAGAATAAACCATATGGAATGTTCTTTCGAATGGAAGATGATGAGACTTCGTTCCATGTACTTTGGACATGTTATCAGGAGGCATCAGTTCCTGGTGAAGAACATCATGCTTGGTAAAGCAGAGTGACAGTGAAAAAGAGGAGACAGTAATGTGATAATGGATTGAAATATGTAAAGGATTGTGAGTCTGACAGTACTGGGCAATGGATCATTTTACTGTTCATAAGGTTGCTAAGAGTCAGAACCCAAGTTGGCACACAAAAACAACATCAACAATGCTATTAAGGAGAAATTGGGTCCCTTATTTGAACAATTCTGAGTATACTTGTGGGATAGTCGGATAGAATGCATGAAAGAGGTGGTCATGGGAAATGTGAGCTATCTGGTAACCTGATCATAACCTTTCCCAGTGAGAAGCAAAAAAGGAGGGATTACAACATGAATTGATTTTCAATGTGTTGCCCAGCACATATATCTTTAGGCCACATTAAGTGTGCTGTGAATCTTCTCTGGGTTCCTTCAGCAATGTAAATACACTTATTTCCTTCAGCAGAAAGCCTGAGTCTAGAATATCTATTGCATAGGTAGACATTTTGTTAAAAAGAGGGGAAAAAAATGATGGGTAGTTTTTGCAAAGTTCAAAATTAAAATTGAGTTTTAGTATACATCCCAAGAGTAAAAGTTCTTAATCACCTTTTTCAAGAAGGAATCTTCTTATTTGATAAATGTTATTCTTATTTGATAAAAGCATAGCCTTGCAGAGCATCATTTGAAGGCATCAAGCTTTCAAGTCAATTCTGACTTGTAGTGACCCTACAGGGGGCAGAGTAGAAGTGCCCCTGTGGGTTTCTGAGACTACCTTTTTAAAGCAGAAAGTCTCGTCTTTCTCCAGTGCTGGAGAAAGATTTCCAACTGCTGACCTTACTGTTATTAGTCCAAATGCAAAACACTTGGCAATTCAGGCAGGTCTCGGGATGGTAACACTGAGTTAACATTGAATGCTGGTCATCCAAGAGACTGGATCGTAGCCTGGGACTCTATCAATGTTGCTGTAGGTTACTGACTGTTTGCCTACTATGTACTAAGTAAAGGTTAGGACCTCAGGGTAGAGCAAATGGGCAATATTCAGCTCCCTTCAGTGCTTTCTCCACCCTGGACGAATAAACACCCCACTCCCCTTTCAACAAACATGGATCCATAAACACAGGGCTGACTCATGCTATGACCATTGAGAATGAAATATAAGTGATGCCTGAATCCCAAGCAAAGAGTGTTTTGGGTTTTTAAAAATCATTTTATTGGGGGCTTGTACAGCCCTTATCATAATCCATCCATCCATCCATCCATCCATCCATCCATCCATCCATCCATCCATCCATCCATCCATTGTGTCAAGCACTTTTGTACATTGGCTGCCGTCATAATTTTTTTTTGGGGGGGGCTATCACTGCCCCCTGGTGGTGGGAGTAGGAGGGCCAGCCTTGCTCCTGGAGAGCTGCTGCTGGATTTGAACCTCCAACCAGGGGACCACAGTCCCGGGCACAACCACTACGCCACCGAGGCTCAGCCGCCATCATAGTTTTTAAAACACTTATTTCTACTTGAGCCCTTGGAATCAGCTCCTCATTGTTTTCTCTCCTTTCCCACTCTCCCTCATGAACCCTTGATAATGTATAAATTATTATTTTTTTCATGTCTTACACTGACCATTGTCTCCCATCACCCATTTTTCTGTTGTCCATCCCCCTGGGATGGGTTATATGTAGATCATTGTGGTTGGTTCCCTCTTTCTCACCCTACCTCCCCCACTCTCATTATTGGTTCTGAGGGGCTTATCTGTCCTGGGTTCCTTATGTTTCCCGCTCTTATCTGTACCCGTGTATATGCTCTGGTCTAGCCAGATTTGAAAAGTAGAATTAGATTATGATAGTGAGGAAGCAGGGATGGGGGGAAGCATTTATGAACTAGAGGAAAGTTGTATGTTTCATTGGTGCTATACTGCACCCTGACTGAACTGTGCCCCTTTTGTAAGGGGATGCCCAATTGTCTACAAATTGGCTTTGGTTTGCCACTCATTTGCACTGATAAAATTTTTTGTTCTAGGTTTAAGATGGCTGATACCTGATCCCATCAACATCTCACACAGACTGATGTGCTTTTTCCATGTGGACTTTGTTGCTTCTTCGCTAGATGGCCATTTGTTGACATTCTAGCCTTTAAGACCTGTTTCTTTTGATAGCCAGGCACCATCAGCTTCCTTCCCCGCATTTGCTTATGCACCCATTTTTTCTTCAGCGATCGTGTTGGGAAGCTAAGCATTATGGAATGCCAGGTTATTAGAACAAAATGTTCTTGGATGAGGAAATACTTGATTAGAGACCCAATGTCCACCTTCTACCTTAATTCCTAAAATAAAAAATATGTACATCCCTATCCTTATTGTGTTAGTCTGAGTAGATTAGAGAAACAGATCCATTGAACCTCTTATGTGTATAAGACAGTGAGAGGTAAACTGAGGCAGAGTTCAGACAAAGATGTGAGGCAAAGGGTGGCTTTATGGAAATGACCTCTTGGGAGGGAAGGGATTGCAGAGAGGGGAGCAGAAGCATCTTGAGCTTCTGTTGGACTCTGCAACCTAGAGTGTACGTTAGGGGAGTCATCCTGGGTACTGGGATGGTGGGATATATATATATGATTTGAGCTGCAGGCAGGTGGGTTGTAAAGGGGAAGAGAAGTTCCTAGTGCTGCAGTTGCAAGGAAACAGTGCTAAGGAGAGGAAGACTGTTCTGCCCAGGGAGGTCATCTTGTCCTTGGGAAACAATACAAGGGAGAGGGGGTATGTTCTGCTGGGTGAGGTGAGTTCTGGGAAATGCTGAAGGCAGGTGCTTTGAAGTTCAGGTAATTTGAAGCTTAGCAGGTCCTCCATCTTCTTGAGAGGCTGGAACAGAGGGTTGCTTGGCCTTGGAGAGGCAGGAACGGGGGGCTGGAACAAGAGGCCCCCTGGTCTGGGCCTGGCCCATATAGAGAGAGTTTCATATAAAGGATAATTGTACATTAAGAAAGCATCCCAACCCAGTTCAATCAAAGTCTGATATTAGCCCATATGTCAAATACTAATCTAGAAAGACTTCTTCAGACTCACAAAACACATGCAATGATGCCAAATGCAAGATGATCCCAGGCCAGTGGATCCAGTGGCATTGTAAGCATCTCAGCACTGGCAGGGGTCTCTACGTGGCTTCTCAGGCTTCCGAGGTCTGGTTGCATCCAGTTCAGGGCACTAGCATAGTTCCATATGTCTTGTCAGCTGCAATGTCTCCCAGGGAGTGAGGAGAGAGAGAGAGAGAGAGAGAGAGAGAGAGAGAGAGAGAGAGAGAGAGAGAGAGAGAGAGAGAGAGAAGAGATGACTACAGCCTCCAAGAAGGAAATACCTGATTTCCCAGAATTCTCAGGAGAGGGCCATGCCCACACAGAGGCCTCATTGGCTATGACCTGATTGACAGATTTCACTGTACCCCTTCACTGTTAATCCTCGCAAGTCCCAAATTCACACAAGATGATGTAATTATCACACATATATAAGTATATTTACATATGTACATGCCTGTCATGTACATTTATAGACCTCTGTAAATGCCTTTTTCCTCCTAGTTCTTTCCTCTATTAACTTTTACTTTCCTCTTGTTCCACTATCATGTTCGGATTTCAGTAATTCCTCTTGGGTACATTGCCTTGATCAAGCCCTACCAGGCATCCTACACCCTCCTTGCCATCAATTTTAGATCACTTGTTGTTCCCTTATCCCTGGGTTTGTTAACACCCATTTCCTGCATACACACCCCTAACTATTATTCCATTGTTTTCGCCTGTATCTTATCTAGATAGATTTGCAGAGACAATAACTAAGCACAAAAACAAGACAGAGCAAAATGAAACACCAAAAACACACAAACATCAATAATCAAAACTAACCACTAAAGAAAAAAAAAAAAAGCTTATAAATATTCCCAGGTCTGTTTGTTCACCTTTAGGTGTGTTTTCCAGTTGAGTTTAATGGGGTACCACACCCTGGCCCCAAAGTCTATTTTTGGTATTCCCCACAGACTTCATAGGTTTGTTCTTGCTGCTCTATTGCATGCCCTTCGCATTTCACCCTGGTGTGGTGGGTTTAGATCTGACTCAATTCCTGCACTGTTGGGTCAGTGAGGGACATCGTGTCTCGTGGTAGGGCTGGCCCTACCTGCATTGGCTGCTCTGAGCAGAATATTGTCCTTGGGGCTTGGTGGGCCAGGGTGTTTTCCCTCTCTCTTCTTCCCTTTTTGCTTGCTCCTGTGTGCTCTGATCAGGAGTCCCCCTGTCCCTGTGCTGTAACTTCAGTGCTGTCCTCTGAAGTGATTACTTCCGGGTGGGGTGGGTGGTGTAGGAATGTCATGTATATGGGATTAGGGCCAGCCCTGCAACCTGCAAAAAGTGTTCTTTTCTCTTCTTGGAACCCTGGTTTCTTAATTTAAAAAAAGAGAGAGAAGAGAAAACTAGCTCATTCTGGTTTGCATGAATAAAATTTTTAGGTCAAAGTCAAATGAATTGACAATACTAACAGTTTGCATAAGGCAGACACAGTCAAATAACTTTACCCTCGAGGGGCTCAGGGAAATGAAGTGGCCCAGTCTATCAAAAAGTCAGCGTCCTCACAATTGATTATTTGCTCAGCAGGCCAGAGGGGTTTGCAAGAAATAACATCTGTGTCAGATTTTGTAAACTGGTCCTGAAAGTTACTGAACCAGCACTAGCAGGTTTTGTGATTCCTCATTGTTGTTGATAGTTGCAGTCAAATTGAAGCTGACTTATGGTAGTGCTGTGTGCTACCAAGTAGAAGTGCTTCATAGGTTTTTTTGTTGTTGTTGCTGTGATCTTAATAGAAGCAGTTTGCTTGGCTTAATTTTCACTATACTTCTGGGTGAGGCTGAACCAGCAACCAATATGTCAAAGTACAATTTGCACTTGATCATTACTGGATTCAAAAGAAATGCTTTGGGTTTCCATGAAAATAAAATAAAAATTAAGTTGTTCTTTGATACTAATTCCTAAAACAGACCAATAGCTCTCCTCTTTAGTTCTGCCAGGTGTTTTTGTTTGTTTATTTACTTTTATTGTGAATTTGATGAAGATTTACAGAACATATTATCAGTTTTACATTCAATAATCTGAACACATCTTGCTTCATCCATTATAATTTCTTCCTTGCAATAACATATGCTTCACATGTTTCCAGCTTCTGTTCTTCTTTCTATCTCTCTCTGGGGATTTCTAACTAAAGTGTGTAGGTTAATGGAGAATTCTAACATGGAGACTGCTTCTATTTTAAAATGTCATGGATATGATAACAATTCTGTTTTGATTTATAAATAGTTTTTAAAGGGCTGAGCCCCGGTGGCATAAGTGGTTGAGTGCGGGACTGCGGCCTGCGGGCTTGGCGGTTCAAATCCAGCGGCGGCTCTCAGGAGCAGCGCTGAGTAGCGCCCACGACCACCAAAGGCAGTGATGCCCACGCAAAAAAAATAGTTAAAAAAATATATTCATCTATTGATGTTGAATTCAACTCATTGTGACCTTATAGGTCAGAGGGAGATATGGCTTTTTTGTTTGTTTTGTTTTTAATTTAGCATAAAAACCAAACATTCCATGAACCCAGGCATGTGCAGGAATGATGAAAATACCACTGAAGCCTGTTCCTGCCTTTGAAAAATTTACTGTGATTATGAGAGTTCAGAAGGAACTTGGTGGCACAGTGGTTTCAATAATGGACAGCTAACCAAAAGGTTAGTATTTCAAACCCACCTATCACTCTGAGGAAAAAGAGACTATCTGCTTTCCTAAAAATTTACAGTCTTGAAAGCCTAACGAGCAGTGCTATTATCACCGAAGAATATCTAGGGGTCAGAATTGACTACATATTGAAGGGCTTGGTTTTTATAATAATGTTCAGAATAATGTATTGAATACTCAATATGCATTTATGGAAGAGAAAAAGTTGACAGTTTTGCCTTAGGGTACAAGCGGGACTTCTTTGGGCTGAAGTGACCTCTGTTTTGTATTCAAGCTTTGGGTTCAGGAGAAATAGGTTAACTTCTAGAATTGTCTGTGCTAAATCCTGTTTTGATCATGGACTTTGTCCATTGAATATATTTTCATATTTCTTGACTTGTCTCCATGTCACATGTCACTTTATGCTTTTCTAAATCTCCCGATTAAATGCTTTCATTGACTTTTCATCCCTCCCCATTCTTTTTTTTTTTTTTTCAGCTCTGAGACTCTGTTAAGTATCTGCTTGTCAAGCTCCCCTGTTCCTACGGAATATATTGTGCCAAACACAGAATTCTTAGTTTCCCTTAGTCATTCTTCCATTATGGCCAAGAAACCACCACGTCCTGTTTGCTGTGGTCATGAGCCCCATTAATTTGAAAGACAGTGATGGATAATGCAGACATTATCCTAATACATAATGTAGTAGGAGGTTCATGAATTGCAGGCAGTGACTAACTGTCAAGAATTAAGTGAAGGGATAACAATGGAAAACAAACTCCAAACTCACTGCCTTTTAGTTGATTTTCCCTCATGACGACCCTGTAGGACAAGATAGAACTGCCTTTTTGAGTTTCTAAAAGTATAACTCTTCACAGGAGTCTAAAGCCCTGCCTTTCTTCCGTGGAGGTTGCAAAAACGCAATGTGGAAATGATATTCTAAGATTCGGGATGGTTGCTATTTGCTGTGGGTTCGATTCAGAGCATAACTCCTCCGCAGGGAGGAGGCTTGTAAGGCTGTGATCTTTTGGAGACATATCGCCACCCCTGTCTTCCTGGCTGCCTCTAGGTGGATTTGAATCACCAACCTTTGTTAGTAGGAGAATTCTTAGCCATTTGCACCCTTCAGGGACTCGATAGACATATAAAGAAGGGAATCACTACAGGATAGCAATTGAAATAGAATAAAATTATGTTTAAAGAGCTCTCACAGTCCAGGAAACAAATCCAAAATACAAGGGGGTTTCCTAAAGCCTGTAGGAAAAAATTCATCATCTGTTGATTACATCACTGGAGCCCCCTCATAGTAAAATGGGGAAGATGTATCAGAGAACAAATGCTGATCAAAAAGATTTAAGGATTTTAGAAGATAGGCACCCCCGCCTCCATCTAAGGAGGTGTGCTACCTGGGACAAAGGAGGTGAAAGTCCTGTTCTAGTTGCACTGGTCACATGCCACTTGGAGGGAGGAATTCCATTTTGTGCTCTGGGCCCTGAAAGACATTTAGTCCACACTAGAGCATGTTCAGAGATGAGAGGCCAGGAATCATGTAATAGGAGAACTAGCTGGAGGAATTGTGGCTTTAATGGAGGAAGAAAAGAACCTGGGAAAGAAGAGGTAGCTCATGATGGTCTTCAAAGTGAAGAGGATTCTAATAGTAATCTCATAGTTGAACAAAATGAGTCTGTTTCCCTCACACAACATGACGTGTGATGTGTGGTGGTAAGAGCGAGGTTTGCATCACCTTTATCCAGCTCTTTACTTCCTCATTCAGTCAATGAAAAGGCAAAGAGTAGACTTTTATGGGTCAGGCCAAGTTGGCCTGTGCATCTCATCGGCTTGTGGTCTTTGGGCAATGGGGGTTCCAGCCCCCAAATTGAGTGGGTCCAAGGAGGAGTCGTATAATTTAGGGGTGTGTTAGTTCAGGTAGACTGAGAAACAAATTCATAAGCACACATATTGATATAAGGGAAAGGTTTATATTTAAGAGGAATGGAACATTGAGAAAGCATCCCAACTCAGTCTAAGGTCATAAGTTCGATATTATCCCATATGTCAGATACCAGTCTATAAAGTCTTCTTCCGACTCATGAAGCACATGCAATGACACCCGGACAATCACAGGCCAGTGGGTGCAGAGTCTTGTGCATCAAGTGGTGGTAGAATCATCTCAGCACTGGCAGGAGTCTCCACGTGACTTGTCTGGCCCTAAAGATCTGGTTCTATCAGGGTAAACCCATGTGGCTTCTCCTCTGACTCCTCTAGGACTCAGGGTCTATCAGCATGCCGCCATTTTATCTTGTCAATCAAATGTCCCAAGGGACTGAGTTTTCTTTCTTGTCAGTTGCAATGTCTAACAGCGGTCCAGTGTTCATTTGCTGCCTTAATACCAAACCTGTAAATATATGCATGAAGATATCATACATATATAAACATATTTACCTATGTACATTCTTGTATTTAAACTTCTATAAATGCCCTTTGCCTCCTATTTCTTTCCTCTATTTCCTTTTACTTTCCTCTCATCCCACTATCATGCTCAGACTTCAGTTGGGTTTCAGAAATTTCTCAGTTACTTTACCCTCAATCAATCCCTATTAGGTCTCTCACACCCACCTTGCCAGTCATTTTGGATCACTTGTTTCCTTGTCCCTGGGTTGGTCAACACCATCTCTTTTCCCCCACTTCCCCCTCTCCCATATCCCCCCAGAGCCATTGGTCCCGTGTTTTCTCTTCCAGACTGATCATCCAGCTTATCTTATCTAGATGGACCTGCAAAAATAATAATATGCACCAAAAAACCAAGACATAGCAAGACAAAGCAACAAAACAAAACAAAACAATGACAAGAAAAAAACCGATGTCCAGAAAAAAAATAATTAAAAAAGAAGAACCTATAAATAGTTCAAGGTCTAGGAATGTCCTCTGGTTGAGTCCGAAGGGGTTCCACGCCAAAGTGCCAAAGTCTATCCTTATCACTCCCTCAAGGCCTCGATGCTCGGCTGCACACCCTCAGTGTTTTCCTCTGTGTGGTGGGGTCAGACTGGGTGCCATCCCAGCACTGTGGCTTCAGTTTTGTGTCCGGTAGGGTCAGCAAAGGATCTCATGTCTCTAGTGGAGCCGATCATATGGTCCTCTCTATGCCTTGGTTGTTGTGAGTGGAGATAGCGTCTTCAAAACTTGGTGGGCCAGGATGCATTCCACTGTCTCTTCTCCCACCTTCATTTGCTCCTGTGTGCTCTGGTCAGACATGTTTCTCTCCCCCAGCTGCAGCTTCAGAACTGCCTTCTAATGTAAATTCTTATGGGGGGAGGGGCGGCTGCCCACAAAGTTGGGATTGGACCTGTGCCCCCCCACCCCTCCACCTCCACCCCAGACCCCATTCCATGTGGCCACACTGCACTCACATCCTGGAACAGCAGGTTCAAGTTTGATCCCTCTTTCCCTGTGGAGATATAAGTAATACCCTCCCCTTCGATGGGTTTGTGTCCTGTTTCCCCACTATGTATTGCTATCTCCCTCCCCACCCTCACCTTTTTAGTTGGCTACCATATGTAGACCTGGGTTTGATCTGGCCCCTGATGCAGGATGTATTTTCATTGTTAACAAATTGAACATAATTAAAGCATAGTGATCAATCACAAAACAATATGTAATAATATGTTGTGAAATACTTACTTCTAATTATAAGTAAATGAAATTTTTTTTTCTTTTTTTTTTTTTTTTTTTTTTTTGTGGGCATCACTGCTCTCCAGTGGTGGGAGTAGGAGGCCCAGCCCCACTGCTGGAATTGAACCTCCGTCCCAGTGGGCCGCAGTCCCGCGCACAACCACTACGCCACCGGGGCTCAGCCCAAGTAAATGAAATTTTGTCTTGAACCATGGTGTAGCATGGGTAACAGTGTTCACGAAGTATACTCATATGTAGGCGGACCTGCCTGCAGACAGTAGAGGAGCAGTGCCTCAGTTTTCAAGACCATCAGAAATGTGTGTTTCTGATGGTCTTGGGCAAACCCTGTGAAAGTGTCATTCAACCCAAAAGGGATTGTGACCCACAGGTTGAATACCACTGCACTAAAGGCATACATGTGACAGGAAGGCATGCAGGTAACAGGATAGGTGGGCGTCCCTGTCCTGGCTTGACCTTAGGTGTATTGGGGCTCTCCTTCACAGGAACCATCCATTCAGAAGGAAGTGGACTCTACTTAATGTGGGACAAACTACATAGGGTCTGATTGTAATAGATGACTGATAACCTTCAGGCATATAACCTTTAATGGTTGTCATCCAAGTGGCTAGTCATTGACCACTGGTTAACAAACAGCACCTTAGGTTTGGCATATATTGGGGTTGGGGGGGGGGGAGGAGAGGGTAGAGACAACCTGGGGAATAATTTTTCTGTTTCCCACTTGGTAAAAGGTCATGCACATGGCTACATGCAGAGCAGTGAAGGCTGGGAAAAGTGTTTATTTTGCTCAGAAAAAGAGGCAGCATAGACAAGCAAACACAGGTGTTTTCCCAAAGCCACAGGTGGTGGTCGTGAAGTTAATTATTGAGCCCTTGAGGATTGCTCTTTCGTTATCATTAGTTCCAACCTCTTCATCATTCTTCTTCCTGCTATTTTCTTTCTTTCCCCTTCACAAGACTATGTCGGGACTTGTTAGGTGTCTCGAGAAGAGATATGTGCCTCTGTCTTTGGCTCCGTGAGAGAAAGAATTCATGCCAAAGCCTGGTTTGTGATCCAAGTGAGTTTTGTAACAGAAGTTTCAGGTTTATACAGGCACCCACAGGGTCCCGCACCCCCGTCTGCCTGTCCGGAAGCTCCAGGGGCAAGTCACACAGTCAGCGGGTCAGCTCAAACTGCAGCCCAGCTGTGCTGCATTATCTCACGGCTGCTGGGAAAGTGCACTAGAACCAAACGTTTGGTTTTTTAAAAATTCTTCACCTGAGGGCAGTGGTTGACCCCACCCCACCCGCGGTCGACTCCAGTGGTTGAATTGAATTCACTTGGTCTAAGTGGGCCAATCCAGGTGCAGCCCTCCTGGCCGGAAGCTCAAGCTCTGAGCATGTGCAGTGTACGAACCCTTTCCTGGCCGCTAGCTCGAACCTCCAAGCATGCGCAGTGGACTCCCCCCATTCCTATGCTAGCTACCTAACAGACTCAGACATCCTATCCTCAGAAGCTTGCTCCTTTTTTTCTTCCTATTATTTTTCTGACTACGCATGGTTTTGTGGCTACACATGAGAGGTTTTGCTCTCAACCGAGAGAGTTCATGATCGAAATAGGGCTTAAATTCTTGGCAAGTTCGTATATTTAAATAATGGCTGATATCCAATAAAATACCACGTGTATATATTTTTTAATGTAAGATTTACTACAGGAAATTCAAATAGAACAGAAGATTTGAATGGTGACTCTGTATGTTATGTGGGCAAAAAACAGAGAATAGAGAGCATGTCATTTCCACATTATCACAGGTGTCATCTCTCCCCATGTCTTCTCAATACTGAAGCCTAATCAGGGTATTATCATCACATCTGTACTGTTGTTTTGCTGGCAGTCTTCTCTCTTTATAGTGGTGTGCTCTTTCCTTTATGCTTGCAGGCATTGAGTTTGAGACCATGTACTTTCCCTATTTCCACTTCAGCTGAAACAATGGCTGGAGGTGGAGGATCCCTGGACTGGAGACAATATGGGTTGGGAGAATTCCAGGTTGTTCATTCCATAGAGAGTGGGAGACTTGACGGCTTGTGGTTGTATAGAACAGTGAGTTTCAAACTCTGACTGTGCTCCATGGATAAAATCATATCTACACAGGCATCCCCCACATTGACAGGATTTTTAAAAAAATGATATACATTTTTATTACTATCTCCAGATGTAATGTGTAGTTTTAAGGTCATCATTAAAGATGGATATAAATCCATTTCCCAAAGAATCTCCATTATCATTTTAGATTTATGAACCAACTTGATTAGGCAAATGTAGATTATCTTTAATATCAGTTTTGTGGAAATTTTAAGCCCATAGGTCATTTTGGGAGAGTTAAAAAAAGTTCTTTAATTATTCGTTACATCGGGTAATTGATGACATATTGATTATATGACTATAATTACTTGTCTAGTTGAAACTAGATGTGCATTATAAAGTGGACATACACATGCCAGTTTATTTTGAGATGACAAATTGCAATTAAGAATTGGGGGCTGAGCCCTGGTGGCGTAAGTGGTTGAGTGCGGGACTGCGGTCCGCGGACGTGGCAGTTCAAATCCAGCGGTGGCTCTTAGGAGCGGCACTGGGTAGCGCCCAAGACCACCAGAGGCAGTGATGCCCCCCCCCCCCAAAAAAAGGAGAATTGGATTTACCCCTCGCAGCTTATCTGAGGTTCATCCTTTTCACAAGACTCTGCATACAAACCACTGTGAGGCATCCAAAAGCTGGAACAAGTGAAGGTGACTGTGTCAAGACTGAAATTTTGGTAAAGCACCAAGTTTTTCAGTAAAATTAATCGAAGAGACTTGGTGGTACAGTAGGGTATGCATTTGACTGCTAACCACGAGGTCAGCAGTTCCAAACTGCCCCTCACTCTGGGAGAAAGATAAGGCTTTCTCATCCCATAAAGAGACAAAGTCTTGGAAACCCACACGATCCATTCTACCCTCTTCTTTAGGGTTGCAATAAATTAGAATCAACTGGATGGCAGTAGAAAACTCAATGGCAAGCCTTCTTCCTTCATGTCTGCAGCGCATCTCATTCCTCCTGGGTAGGCCATTGTGGTTTTACCGTGGCTGACTAAAAGGACGGCCACTCAATCTGGGTGCTGCTTAGAAACAAATCTCTCAGTCCACCCCAGAGGTGTCCAATCAGAACCTGTATTTTAACAAGAGCCTCAGGTGATTGGTGTGCACAGAAACATTTTAGAAACACCAGCCTAGAGGTCCCGATCTAAGGTTTCCAGCCACGTCGAGGGGGCAGATGATTGTTCTGATGATTGGGCTCTCATCAGAACCATGCAGACACTAGGTATCCCTGTTGTTCAGTTTCTGCCCCTACACAGACTCAGAAGTGGGTTCTTTGGAGTTAAGTTGAACTCATATCAAAAGAAAACTCTTGAGGAGGTTTCGTGGCTGTGGATGCAACAATGGGCTACATAGCAGCAATTGTGAGAATGGCACAGAACCAGGCAGTGTTTTGTTCTCTTGGACATAAGGTTACTCTGAGTCGGAGTTGACCCAAGGGCACCTAACAATGACCATCACAATCTGAAAAGATTGAAAGCAAAAAGTCCCAGGAAATATTAGCCAACCATCCAAGTCTCCACCGCTGTGAAGATAAAACAGGAACAAATGAAATACCAAACAAAAGTTTACTGGAAATTTCATGAGCTTACACAGAAGGCATTTATTTTGGAATCTTGAGTCCAAGAACTCTGAATTCCTTGAACTGGACCCTTTCTTTGGCAGAGTTTCTCCTCTGTTCCCATCTGCCTGCTCTTGATCTGTCTTTTAGCAGCAGTTCAGTTGACCTTGGTGTGTATTCATTCCATACTTTCTTTCTCCTGGCTTGTTTCTTCCCCTCTCCCCTCCCCTCCACCCCACCCCCCACCCCCGGCCCTTCCCCAAGCTGAAACTCAGTCTTTAAAGCCTTGCTGCGGTGGCCTGAGCAAATTCACAAGACAGAGTTTGTGTTGTCTCTTCATTTGCCTGGAGAATTAGGCCAAGTAGAAGTAGGATTGTAGTGCTTACACATTCTCAGAAACTCCTAGGCCTTTCTCCAGGGAGTGCTGCTGGGAGATCTCTGAGCCTCATCTTACTTTGAATCTGACCAAAACGACTGTTAGATGCTTGTTGCCGTTGTTCGCAGACGTCTGTTTGGTTCCAGCTCACGGTGAGCCCAAGCACAGCAAATGAAATGCAGCCTTTCCCCCAAACATCCTCATGATCATATTCAGATCAGAAAGCTCCTCGCCATCCATGGCATTTTCCTTAGACAGTTTTTGAAAGTAGGTAGCCCGAGCTTTCTTCTTAGTCCACTGAACCCTGTTTCGCCTGCAAACCTCCACGGAGATAAGAATGCCTGTGAATCTGAGACGTTGGTTAGGAATTGAACCTGGAATTCCTGCATGGAAGGTGGGAAACTTTTATCAGTGTGGTGAAATGAACCCTTTTATGAGGCCTTTTGGCTCTTTGGACAACCAGCTTAAGCCCCTAGGAGTTATGTTTGCCTTAGTTTTCTACATTGGTACTTTTGTCTAAGTTTAAGTTGACAATCTCTGGGTAAATTGTAAGCACCTTGTGTTCGATACTTGTTTTCCATCCTGAGCTGCAGTTTTCCCTGTGATGGTTGTCCAAAGACAACCTGTTGCAGCTTGCAAGAACAGAATAAAGAACTATACAAAGAAAATATCTGTGGCCTACCATGCAAATTAAATGTTTATCAGAGAAGAGAGTTGTCAGTTCAGGTTAATGTCATATCTTGAAGTTAACAAGGATTTTGTATATTATATGCAGTGCAACCAATCCCACAGAGGTTTTTGAGAGAGGAGGAGAAGCAGTAGGAAGAAACAGAAAGATCAAAGAAAAAAAGAGAAGCAGAGAGAGAAGAATGAGACAAGAAACTACTTAAAAACCTGTAACACAAGTCAAGGGCTGTAATTCTAGGTAGGGGCTCAGCAGCAGGGTTCTTGGCAACAGATGGAAGGGCAGAGAAGAGGAGCCTGTTTGCAGGAGGCTCAGAGAGGCCTGCATGGTTAAGAGTCGCTGAGAAAGCTATCCCTACATTGAAGAAGGGAAGCTTGTGTGCTCCCTGATCCGGAATTGTAACCTGTTGAGCCTGTCCTCAAGTTGTACTCGATTCCTTAAGAAATTACTGAACTGTATCACTTGTGAGTTCTATGGAATAATGCCACAAATTGCGGACCTCAAATTGTGGAGAAAAAAGTTCGGGGGAGGGAGGGGAGGAAGAATGGCTAGTGTGTGAGGTGGAAGGATTGGACAATGGGGAAACCAGAGATACAGTTCACCTCCATTTCATAAGCATTGGCTCTTTGCTGATTCCTGTGTTTGAGGTTACTCATACAACTGTCCTGATTTAATATAACTGGGAGATGTGTGAAAACTCAACCCTGCCAATCAGTGGGGTTTCCCTCCAACCCACTATTGGTTTTTTTTTTTGGGGGGGGCATCACTGCCCTCTGGTGGGAGTCGGAGACCCAGCCTTGCTCCTGGAGAGCTGCTGCTGGATTTGAACCACCAACCCAGTGGGCTGCAGTCCCGCACACAACCACTACGCGACCGGGGCTCAGCCACCCCACTATTGGTTTTTTTGTTTTTGTTTTTTTTTTTAAAGATTATTGGTTTTTAAGCACCTTCTAGAGGTTGTTTAATATGCTGAGAATACTAAGTGGAGTAAGACCAGCTCACTAGATCAGTGGTTCTCAACCTTCCTCATGCTGCCACCCTTTTAATACAGTTCCTTATGTTGTGGTGACCCCCCCCCCACCACCATAAAACTATTTCCATTGCTACTTCATAACTGTAATTTTGTTAGTGTTATGAATCAGGCATATGAAAGGGTCATTCCACCTCCAAAGGGGTCGCAACCCACACGTTGGGAACCACTGCTGTAGATTGATGGAGCCCAGTGTATTGTGGCAAGTAGAGATGTCCACTGAGAGTTTAACAAGCCCAGTTTTGTTGTGCTGCCATAGGAATATGTATGAAACATCCCATGATAAGAACGGTACAAATGACTTCATAGTCTTGGAAACTGGGATGAGGAGTAAAGAGGATTTTGCTTGTGAAGGAGGAAGTGTCCAGTGAACTGGAGAGAAGAGATCCAGGTGGTGACACTAGCTTAGTGAATAGACTGAAGGATAGGCACCGAGTGCGGGCAATCTGGAGAGGATTAAGACAGGTCAACAGTGATTCAGGAGGCTTTTCTTTTTCCTGAGGGACAATGTCTCAGAAACTAGGGTGTATATTTGCCTGTTAGGCGTTGAAGATGGTGAGCAGAGGAGGGAGAGAAATTGGTGGAGGTGTTGAGGGCAGTGATGGGGGTGGGGATGGGCATCTCATGGTTAGTGGTTAAGGAATAAGAAATATAGTAGTTCTGAGTGTCCACTGAAATGATAAACCAGAACTGTGTGGCATCAGAACTCTGGGGCATCCTGCAGTCTTTTGAGGGCCTTGATGTGCAGATTGTAGAGGGAAGTTGAAGGATGAATTTGGGTGGGAGGCTTTGTTTGCCTTGAGGCACACACATTGGGAGGGAGAAGTGCAGTGTCCAGGAAATCTCACTTCCATGGAGTCTGCCTTGACCCACAGCCAGCTCACATAGGATTTCTAAAGCTGTAAATGTTTACAGGAGTAGAAAGCCTCATCTTTCTCCTGCAGAGTGACTTGTGAGTTTGAATTGGCAACCTCTGATCAGCAGCCCAACATCTTATCCACTGTACCACAAGGCTGCTTAGTGCCCTTGACAGGGATTAAAGTGATGCAACGCATATTCCAGCCTGGGAAAAAGAGAAAACAAAGCTGTGGGGATGGGAGACAGGCATGGGGGAAGAGGGTGGAGGGGTGGACAGGGGGAGATGATTGAGGACCAGTGGGGACTTCAGTTACAGCAAAGTATTTATAATCTTCAGGGAAGTGAAATTGTGATGAGACGGTAAAAAGGGAACCAGTTGCGATGAATTAATTTTAATAAAAAAAACCATCATAAGTGCTATATTTCATTTCATTTTAATCCAAGTTAACCCTTCTCTGTCGAAGTACCACCATTCTCCATAGGGTTTTTAGTGACTCAATTTTGGGGAGTTATCACTAGGCTTATGTCCTTAAGTGTCTGTGAGGTAGAAGTTTGAGCTCCAACCTGTTCATTAGTGTGTCAGGCAGGGTTCTCTTAGAGAAATAAATTCAGGACACTAGTAATGCTTTTTTATATATTTATATGTTGAGAAAGATATATAAGATAAAAAGAGAAAAAGTTAACTATAAAGCAATACAGATTGCTCGGTGCAACTCACTTGCATGAGGCAACTAGAAGACTGGAGTCCTCTGTAGAGCAATCCAGGCTATCTGATTACAGACAGCAAATGGCAGAGCAACAGTCACCAACTGTCACCAACAGTCAGCCAGATAACAGAGTCCAACAGTCCTCAGCTCAAGAGATGTATATCCCAGGAGCGTGGCGAAATAGGGCTTGAAGGATCCTCAACTCACAGTAACACAGTCCACGATTAAGTGTTCCACGGGTAGAGTTGCTTCGAGGTTGAGGCACAGGATGAACAAGGCAGCTCTCTGGTCCGAAGATCGGGAAACAAGAGAGAGGGCTGGACTTGCCAACCCCCTCCTATATCTGCCCTTCATTTCATCCCACGTGGTCATTGGCTGTGCCATCACAACAGACCCACCAATCTTCTGTGGCCATGTTGGCATAACAAACCTACCCATCACAATTAGCCACTGGGTACATTAACCCTTCATAAATGAAACCTTCCAACTATTGTCAGGGTCTGGGGCCCCAGAGTTCCCCATGCTCTTCTTCTTCTGGGAGCTCAGCACTGGGAGAGTGCGATAGCTTTTTTTGTGTGCCAACATGGCACCCATAGGAACATGGGCTGGAGTTAGCCTGTCAATGAGATCAGATAATGATGACCTCTTGAAGGTGCCAATTATATAAATGGCTCTTGTGAGGCGGGCCACTCTCTCTTCCTCCTTCCTTTTAAGGGCAGACTGCATGGTTTAAAGTCTATAAATGTGTGCCCCAGGGTTGTATTCTCTTCTTCTATTTATTCAGTTTGTATGATGAGCAAATCCTCTAAGAAAGTGAATTATTTGAAGACTGCATCATCAGTTTAGAAGGAAGGCTTTTGTGTCACTCCGGGCAGACTAGAGGAACAAATTTCATAGACACGCACATAGATATAATGAAAGGGTTTGTATACAAAAGGAATGTGACACTGAGAAGGCATCCCAATCCAGTCCAGTACAAAGTCATAAGTCCGATATTAACCCATATGCCCGAAATCAGTCCATAAATTCTCCTTCCGACTCACGAAGTCACAGGTCAGTGGGTGCAGAATTCTGGCGCTGGCAGGGGTCTCCCCATGGCGCCTCACTTCCAGAGCTCAGGGTTCATCAACAGCATGCCGCTCCAGCTTCAGAGGTCTGCTTCCATCAGGGCAAAGCCGTGTGGTTTCTCCGCCAGCTCCTCCAGCTTCTCGGACGCTGCCATCTTGTCTTGTCCTCGATTCATCGTCTCTGAGGCTAAATTCCAACAATTGGGGAAGATAGCTTCTCATCTTCACAAGGGAAATATCGCGAGATTTCCCAGAAGTCTCAGGAGAAAGCCATGCCCACACAGAGGCCTCATTGGCTACTCAATGGCTATCTCCAGATTAACAGGCTAGACTCCACCCCTACATTTCAGTCATAAAATTAACATAAACACATGACTGCCACAGCTTTTAACAACCTGTGCTATGCAGATGAAACAACCTTAATTTGCTGAAAGTGAGGGAGGCTTGAGTCACTTGCTGATGAAATCAAGGATTACAGCCTTCAATGTGGATTGCAACTTAATGTGAAGAAAACAAAAATCCTCACAACTTGACAAGAACTGCGGCCCACAGGGTTGGCGGTTCAAATCCAGCAGCAGCTCTCCAGGAGCAAGGCTGGGCCTCTTACTCCCACCAGGACAGTGATGCCACAAAAACAAACAAACAAACAAACAAAAAACAAAACTTGACAAGAACTGTAGATAGATTGAACTATTAGCAAGGTGGCTCTTTGTTTCCTAGTGCTGCTGTAACAGAAGGCCCTTAAGTTAGTGATTTTTAAAGGACTGGAATGTGTTTTATCACATTTTTGAGGCTAAAAATCCAAAGTAGGGTCTTGATTGTGTTGATTATCTTGTCATTAGCTCTAAGCATTTCTTGACTCCTTGGCTTGTGACTGACCCTCATTTGGTGTCTTGTCTTTCTTCCAAGTGTGATTTTGTATATATTCTTTCCTTTTCATAACTTAGGAATGATTAGATGTAAGATCCTATACTGATAAGATCTTAAGTGACTGAATGATAATATTACATTCAATTGCATTATGGAAGATCATTGCACAATAATAAGTTATGTTATGGAAGGTAATATTTTCTACTTAAAGCCAACTGATTCATTTGTGATTAAATAAAATGATTAAATCATTACAGTACACATACAGGAATATATATATGTATACATATACATACACACATATATAGTGCTGTTGGGTTTTCCTACACACATATCAATCAATCATTAAAAAAACCTCACTGCTGTGTTACTCTGGGTTGACTACAGAAACAAAGTCATAGGCACTGATATGTGTATAAATATGAGCTTTATATAAAGAGTAGTTATATATTGAGAAAACATTCCAGTCCAAATCAAGTCCATAAATCCAATATTAGCCCATATATCTGATACCAACTTATAAATTCCTCTTCAGGCTCAAGCAACACATGCATTGATGCTGAATGCAGGCAATCACAGGCCTGTGGGTGAAAAGTCTTGTGGATTCAGTGGTGATGGAAGCATCTCAGTGTTGGCAAACAATCTCCACATGACTCCTCCAGATTCAGGGCTCTGGCTTCATCAATATATATCCATGTGGCTTGTCAATGGGTATGTGTAGCAGATAGAGAAGTGTGTATCTGGACTCCAGACAGCTATTTATCCATCACACCTCTAAATGAGGTCATCAAGTTGTGATCTGATTAAAAAGCTAGCTCCACCCCTTCTCAAGTTGATGAGAGGTTATGTAATTGCCACAAACCACTCCTTGTCAATTGATATTTTTTCACAATCCTTTAGCCACACATAATTTTTTAACAAAATAATAAAATCATATCTGTACCTAAAGGGACATACCTAAGATGCATACAATTCAATGTGTGCTAAACCTCATTTAAACCTAACAGTCTATAAGTAAAGAACACTACATATTCTTTGCCTAACAATTGCACTTAAGTAACACTTACCCCTTAATCCTATGAATATATTCCTCCAGACTGATCATCCATCCTATCTTATCTAG
This sequence comes from Nesogale talazaci, assembly GCA_004026705.1. Taxonomy (NCBI): domain Eukaryota; kingdom Metazoa; phylum Chordata; class Mammalia; order Afrosoricida; family Tenrecidae; genus Nesogale; species Nesogale talazaci. The sequence goes on along the minus strand of PVJH01002565.1, from coordinate 87,856 downwards.
ATAGACCTGTAGAGATAATAATATGCATACACAAAAAAGACATAGCAAGACGAAGCAACAAAAGAAAACACAATGATAACAGCAAGAAGAAAAAAACAATGTCCAGGAAAAAAATAATTTAAATAAATGACCTGTAAATAATCCAACATCTGTTTGTTGGTCTCTAGGAGTGACCTCTGGTCAAGTCCGATGGGGTTCCACACCCTGGCCACAAAGTCTATCCTTGGTACTTCCTCAGCACCTCCATGCTCTGCTCCACCCCCACCACCCATTGCTCTGCTGCATGCCCTTAGTGTTCTCCTCTGTGTGATGGGATCAGACTGAGTACAACCCGGACACTGTGTCTCCAGTGTTGACCCCCGTAAGGGACGTTGTGTCTCATAGTGGACCTGGTCATATGGTCCTCTCTGTGCATTGGCTGAGTGGGGATATCGTCCCCAAGACTTGGTGGACCCAGATGCACTCCACTTTCTCTTCTTCCCCCTTCATTTGCTCCCATGTGCTCTGGTCAGATAGGTCCCTCTCCCCCAAGCTTCAGTGCTGTCCTCTAAAGTAAATTCTTCTGTGGGGAGGACCAGCTGTCCACTACGTTGGGATTAGTGCTGGTCTCTGACCTGTCAACTGGCTCCCCACTCCATGCCGCCATGCTATTTCAGGGCTGTTTTCTCTTTGTTGCCCAGTGAGTGAAGTTATTCTATATGATGATCTCTTGTTTTGCACTCAATGAGTGGTGATCATCTGCCCATACTAGGTTGGCAAGGATCTTTTGTAGGACTGGGTTTCTTTTTGTGTTCTTTGAGTTTTTCCTTATCTGGGAAGACTCTTACTCTCCATCTATCTTAATAGATAGTTTGGCTGGGTATAGTTTTCTTGGATTTGCTCTGTTTATTTTTGGAATATGTTACTCCATTTCTTCCTCTTCTTCATCGTGTCTGCTGATATTTCTGAACATACTCTTCTTGAGGTACCTTTATATGTGACTGTTTGCATTTTCCTAGCTGTTCTTATGATCTCCTTTTCCTCATAATTGGATAGTTGCCCCCACCCCCACCAGCTAAAATAGAATGAAATTAAATTGGCTCCCTGGATCTGCTCATTTAGGAACAGAGTCTCTGTTATGTTGAAAGCCTCCAGGCCCTATAATGTGGGCTCCCTGCTTATGCAAATATATGCTAAGGGACGCAATCTATATGCTTCCTTGAGGGTTGATTAATGAGCCTGGGATTTGCCATTTTTTTACCCAAAAAATATAATTTAATATTTTGGATTTATGAGGTCCCTTTATTTGATTTGGGAGTTGTCCTGTTGGCCCCCAGAGGGGGAGATCCAGCTTATCAACAAGGTTGTTTACTTCTTGGCCAAATGGAACTGTATTCACTTCCTGGATTATAACTATCTACTTGTTTTCTGCCACACCACATTTGACTCAGGTAAATTCCTACTTTTTTTCTACTCCAAATTATAGCTTCCTGATGACCTTGCTTCCCAGGTTCTAACCTCAAGACAGTTAATCGCGCAGGGAACACTGATGTAGGGTTCTGTGACTAGGTCACAGAGGTTCTCCACACATCTGGGATTATTTCCCCGTTAGAGCATCGGCCTGTGGAAATTGCTACTCACTGTGCAACTAGAGCCCACAAGCTCAGCGCATTGAACCCAGGGCGATTTATTGTGTTCTTGGTTCACTTTGTGAGTGGAAATCATACACAAAAAAAAGTGCTACAAAAAAAGTGGGGTTCAGTACAGACCCTAGTACCCGACTTCTAATTTCAGGACTCCACCTCTTAGTCTCCTTTCCCTTTCCTCCCTTTCTTCTGTTCTGGCAGCAGAAGCTCAGAGCGTGTGAGTCTTAAGTAGGTGCCATTTTCCATCTCTCTCCACTAGTCAACATTTTAACAATGTAGAAAAAAATGTCACCAAACTTATTCTTTTCAAATTATAGATTGAGATTTTTCAATAGTTGAGTCATGTTGGAAGCACAATATAGAACAAGTTCTAAACAAGTTTTTCAAGCAATCTAAAACTGTCATTGGCCCTAGACAAAGTATAGTTCTCCAAAGTTATGCTGGAGACTGAAACCACAGAGCCATTGATGCAGAGCAGGTCCTATGGTACTCAGATAAAGTGTGGTGAGCCTTAGCCTGGTGAGGACATTCATGATTTCACTCCATCTCACTCGACCTACTGACTGTTTGTGGGCTCAGATGATGAGTGTCCTTATGCTACAGTGATAGCCAACTTTTAATGGTGAGAGAGGAGTATTTATGATGTCTTTGTTTATTTTCTCCCAAAACACGACTCCTTAGAGAATAACATTTTAGATATCATTTGATGAGGGAAAACAAAGTATCTTGCAAAGCTGCCATTTGAATGCTGGGATTAGCCAGAGGCTAAGGAGGCTGCCTCTGAGTTCCCTTTGATAACTGCACCCAGAACTCCTGACACTGCAACTCTCATTTCCAAAGCATCTCTTTTAAAATCATTTTCTATATTCCTTTAAAGTAAAATCAACCCAAATTCACTGCCATTGAATCAATGTCAACCCTTAGCCGCCCTGTAGGACAGGGTAGAGCTGCCCTGTGGGTTTGTGAGACGAACTCTTTCTGGGAGTAAAAAGCCCTATCTTTGGAGCAGCTAGCGGATTCACATTGTTGAACTCGTAGTTGGAAGCTCCAGGTGTAATCCACTAGACCACCAGGAAATACATTAGTTCTTAGTGTATTTATTTATCAATGAGAGTATCAGAAGTCTAAGGATGCTGTGGCTAAAGAGTTTATTAAAAAAAAAAAAAAAACAGCTCTCAAAAACAAAACAAAAAAAAAGCCAACTCTCTCTCCAAAGCACCTTCGCCAAATGAGGCTTTGTTAACTGATGGCAACCTTTGAGGGAGGGGTGCTCACTCCTAGAGGATGGCTGGACCTGCATATTCCTGAAAGCACATTGACCTGAATCCACCAAGAGAACTGAGATCTACCAGGGCAGTGCATTAAATGTGGGAGGTATGAACAGTTAATGTGGTTTGTAATTGTAATTGGTCTATAATTTCAATCCAGGCATAAGCACTTCTGAAGAAAGTCATGGAGATGAATTTCTAAAAACATCAAGCATTGAAAACTCTGTGAAGTCCAGTTGTACTCTGACACATAGGGGGTCACATGATAACTGTTTTTAGTTTAGATGAATGATAAGCTAAGGCCTAGCTCATTGTTTTTTTGTTAGACTGACAAACTTGACAGAGATCTGAGCTTTCATTTAGAGAGAATGGGAATTTATCTATAATGCTTTCTTTGAAGTGTGGGGTTGTTTCGTGAAGCATGAGAGAAATGCTTCTATTCCCCCTACATAAGTAAATTCAGATGCATTTAAACTCATATAGCCTCATAATAAGGAAAATAGGTTCTTGTGTGATTTAAATTGAAGATGAGGCCTTTTCAATTCTTCAGTCTGTGGATCTGCATATTAGCAAATGCTTCATGGGTAGTCTGAAACCCTTCCCCCAATTGCTTGGGGAAAACATAACTGTCAAAAGGATATTTCTGCATGATTTATTAATTTCTGTGCTTGTGCTTTTATGACTGCACTATGGGAAATGCTAGAATTCAGCAAGAAAGAAGTATATGCTTCTGAGATGCTTGTTGATAAGGTGGGGCTCACATGCTTGACCTTCTCAGTGTGGCAGCTCATGCTTATATTTTCATATGAACTGTTTACCCTGGAAAACATTCTTTCTATTTCTCAGAAGAGTTGATAATTAGACTTCATTACTGAGCCCTTTTGGTATTGAGATGTTTTTTGCTGGATGGAGGCTTGGAGCATAAAGCATATCTAACAAAAGTTAGAGGAATGACAGTTGGCTTTTAGCTATGGAGAAAGTAAGAAATTACTCACTGGGCAAGTTAATGGAACCAATGATATAAGGGATATGCTGGCAAAGGTGAGAAATATTTACTTTTAGATTCTAAATAACTATTGTAACTGTACTATATAAATGATATTTGTTAAGGTAACACAAATACATTAATTAGAAATATTCAGTGGCAATCTCCTTAAGCACTATGAGGAGACTTCAAACCATTATTCTTTTCATTCTTTTTATGTATAGACTTTTTGAAGCCACCGTGAACTATAGTTGTGTGCACATCAGCTCCTCAATTAATGCAGTTAGGTGCCACAGACTAGATCATCATGTGAGAAATCACATTATGAAAAACTTTCACAAACAAATAGATATGCCTCAGACAAATAAGTGACTTCAGAAGTAATTTTGGAGGTGACCCCATGGAGATGCACATCCACCTCTACTAGCTGTCATCTGTAACTCAATCATCTTCCAAAAGTCTAGTGGGTGATTGCTTGTGTCATTTCAGATGACAGCTAAAGCTTTTTGGATCCGGATGTATAGCCTGTAGATAACCCAGGCTACCTCTGACCCACACGTGGAATTCTTGCTTTTCAAGGACTCTTCCCTCACCTTACCAGTGCTTTCAAAAATACACAAATACAACCTTTCCTCAGGATCAAATACCTCATGTTTCAAGGCTACTATCAGTCAACAAAGCTTTGGTTGCCAAAGGGGCTTTTGAGAGACATTTGAGTTTCCATAAATACAAATAAAATCCTTCAACCACAGCTTCCTCGGATCTCTACTCTTCCCAACACTCTTAAGTGTGAAAACAGTGGGTCTTGGAACCTTTACTAAAGTGACTGCTATCTGTCCCATTGATGCCCTTCTTCTTGGACATTGGGGAAGCCACAGCCTGTGGGTTGGCTGGCATTTGGCAAAGCTGTGGAGCACACATGTAGGTAGTGTCTGGCCTTTATTCTTGCCTCTCTACTAACTTTATTTAAATCCCAAACTGGGGAGATGGGTGGAGTAGGAAGAATCAAGGACTTGAGGCTGAGGAGGAAAACCCTCTTTTACTCAAAACAAGCTTCAAGTGATTTAAGCACATTGTTTATGAGGGTCCTAATTGTGAAATGAGGTAGTCAATAAATAAGGGTATGGCTATCCTTAAATACACACATACACACGATATGAAAAAAAACCTTAATGTTTTTATATAAATAATTCTATTTTCCTGAACTTCTTGAAGCACATATATGAAAATTTCAAAATTTAAACTTCAATTGCAATGTTATGAACACACCAAATATGTCGCTCCTTCTAGAATATAGGCATCCTACTGAGATAGCCCACACTCTAGTGATACAGTGCTTACGCGCTCAGCTGCTAACTTACAGTTCAGTAGCTACCATCTACCAGCTGTTCTGAGCATACCTGATGATGAGCTTCTTTAACTATTTCAGCCTACTAAATCCAATGGAGCTGATAGGCACTGTCCTACAGGGTCTCTGTGAGGCATAATCAGTTTCACAGCACATGGCTGTGTGTATATATATATATATATATATATATATATATATATATATAGTGAAAATTCCTGTATATGAGAAACCCCAAAGATTCAATTAAAAATTACTGAAACTAGTTGAAATATTTGAAAACATAGCAGGCTATAAAGTCAACAGACAAAAACCAGATGGATTTTTAAAAAACATTAAAGATGCTAACACTGAAAAGAAAATTAAAAGAATAATACAATTTACAATAACTACCCCTAAAGATGAACTATCCAGGAGTAAATATTATCAGAGAAACCAAAGGCTTACACAAAGAAAACTATGAAACACTTCTATAAGAAACCAAAAGAGACTTAACAAATGTCAGTGGTTAGACCTGGAATTATGTATGCTTCCTTTCCCCCTATTTATTATTATCTTTTTCTCTCTCTCTTTCTTTATTCAATTTTTTGTTTTTCTTTTTGTTTAGTCTCTGTTATTGTTGGATTTGCCTACTTATGTAAGATAGGCATGGGAAGCAAACTCCAGGAGAATGCAATGGAACCGACAATTCCAGAGGGACTTAGGGGTGGCCGGGGCGGGGGGGGCGGTGGACAGAGGAAGAGGTAGAGAAAGGGAGTGGTGAGTAAACAACGTCATAGACAGGGGGTCATTTAGGAATTAAAATCAACAATGAGGAGGATCAAGAGATCTGGCAATGTCTAAGCAACAGCAATCCAACTGAGAGGAATTGCTAAAAGGCAGAAGAAGGACGAGCATGATGGTGGGCAGATAGAAGATAAAAGGAAACAGAGGAAAGATATAGGAAGCAAAAGCATGGATTTAGGTATAAACATAGATGTATACATATGTAAATGCATTAATTCATAAAAATAGAAATATTGGCCTATGTACATCTATATGGCAATACCTTAAGGTAACGGATGGCCTGTGGAGCTCTGTTTAAGCCCTGCCTCAATGCAAGAACACTTTTTTTTTTAGCACCCTGTCATTCTATGATGCTTACCCTTCCAACATGATCGCTGAAGACAAAATGGTGCACAAGCAAATGTGGTGAAGCAAGCTGATGACTCCTGACTATCAAAAGATATAGTGTCTGGAGTCTTAAAGACTTGAAGTCAAACAAATGGTTATTTATTAGAGAAGCATCAAGCCGACATAGAAGAAACACACCAGCTTGTGTGATCATGAGGTGTTGCCAGGATTGGGTAACAGGCATCAGAAGACCCAAAACAAACAAACAAAAAACATATTTTAGAAAAAGGGAGATTGGGACAAAGACCCAAAGCCCATCTTTTGACAGCGGGACATCCCCTAATAGAGCGTTCACAGGGAAGGGATGGGTCAATCAGGAAGCAATAAAGAACTGATGAAACACAGAATATTCCTCTGGTTCCTTGAGGCTTCCTTCCCCCCCCCCCCACTATCATCACCCCAGTACTGCCTTTCACTGTGTGCTAGACTGGAACATTTTCATAGGTACAGGTAAAAGATAAGAGGCCATGATACACAGATTCCAGGAATAAGAATGGGAGTAGCAATACCAGGAGGATAGGAAGAAGGTGGGGAGGTGAGGGAAGGAAGGAAGGAGGAGGGAAGGAATTGCACACACACCAGGGAGACAAAAAACAAAAATCATGGGGGAAGGGAAATATCAGTCAGTGTAAGATATGCAAGTAATAATTTACAATTTATCAAAGTATTTGGGTGGGGGGAGTGAGGAAGAAAAGAGGAACTGATACCAGAGGCTGGAATAGAAAGTAAATGTTTAGAAAATAATGATGTCAGCATATGTACAAATAAGCTTGATACCATGATTGTTATAAGAGCTGTAAGAACCCCCAATGAAATGATCTTTTAATTAAAAAAAAATGCAACAATGTCCCATGCTCCTGGATAGGAAGAGAATATAGTTGACATGTCAATATTACCAAAAACACTTTATGAATTCAATACAATTCCAATATATAAGAAAAAATTGCATTTTGTGTGTGTGTGTGTGTGTAATTTCCATAAGGGTAGCAGTCATCATTATTTTGATCTTTGGACCTAATCCTGGAGCAACATCTAAGCATCATCTCCCTTTGTCATCTTCCTCTAATCTCCTTGCATACCCTCACCAGAATACCCTTCAATCTGTTTTAACAAGCTGTAGCACAGAGCTGAAAATCCACATTGTAAACATGTGTCTAGCAGTAGCTTAATATCTCTCAGTTAAAAGTATGTAACCGTGGAAGATTTTATATTTTATAATATTAAATTATTGTAAATGTTCATAGCCACATAACCATTAGTACATTTAAAAAATGTACTCATCCTGGGCTGAGCCCTGGTGGCATAGTGGTTGTGTGCAGGACTGCGACCCACTGTCTTGGTGATTCAAATCCAGCAGCAGCTCTCCAGGAGCAAGGCTGGGCCTCCCACTCCCACCAGAGGGCAGTGATGCCCCTCCCAAAAAAAGTACTAATCCCTAAGGAGCTTTGAAGAGTCAGTGGTTAAGTGCTAGACTACTTATTCATCTAGTGGCTTTATGAGTAGAAGATGTGTTGATCTGCTTCAGCCTGTCCTGTGGCATTGCTTTGAGGTAAAAACTACTCAAGGAGCACTAGCAGCATCATTGCAGTAGTATTTCAGCACCATGGACAGACCTGCTTGCATCTCCCCCTCATATCCCTCACCTCCAAGGCAGGTTTTGCCATGGCATCCCTGACTTGGCAAAGGGGTTTAAGGATGATGATCTGGTCAAAAAGTGGTTGTTCTTACACTTTCATGCATGTTGCAGTCATCTGAAAAGTTAGAATATCCCAATGGTCAGTTCCTTCTCCAGTGAGCCCCGACCAATAAAATCACAATATTTGAGAATGAGACTCCGTTATTATAACTTTTTGAAAGCTTCTCAGCTTTAGAATCAATAAACTGGAGTTTATTCATAGCAACTCTATAGCTAGAACTAACTTTGTAAGTTTCTGAAAACTATAATTCCTCACCCTTTTAAGGTATCGGAGGTTCTTGGCATGGGGACCAAGTATATGCTCTCTCCTGATCTTTTTGGTTACTATGGGGTCCTCACTGCACTTCAGAGAGTTCATTGTAAGCCTAGTAGGAGAGCAAAATGGACCATTTCCTCATTAATGTTCCATACACATTATTTGTATGGTCACACTGCCACTTCATTTTTGTCAAACATGTTTAACCAGCTACCTAATTCCCTTGATGGATCATAAGCACCATATTTGCATAGCACATCATATATGAATTCTAGATTGTACAGATACTTTCCCTACATTATTCATTATTAGTAGCAATAGTAGTGCTTATTTTCAACTACTTTAGATCCCTTGAGGCCCTGCTGGTGCAGTACTTAACTTATAACCAAGGTTTATAGTTTGAAACCATCAGCTGCTGGAGAAAGATGTGGCAATCTGCTTCCATAAATAAATAATAAATAAATAAATAAATCTGCTTCCACTACTAGGAAACATTTGTTGCAATTCTACTTTGTTGAATATTGTTACTATAAATCAGAATCAAAGACAATGAGTTCAGATCTTTTGCAACCTGAAGGATACCATCAAGGCACCTGAAATTACCAAAACAAATAACCTCCTCAATTTATAAGTAAGTATAGAACAACAACTATTTCTCTTGTTCTTTTCTTTGCACATGAAACAACCATAAGGACAAGTTTTCTTTATCATTCTTTTGCTAAGACTACATTGAAGGTGATGTCTTTGTTTAGGGTAATTGATCCTCTGGATTGCCTGTAAGTCCTCTCTGAGCTTCATTTTCTCTTGGTTCCTTTCTTCCCTAACTTAGCACTAGTATTAAGCCAGATCAAATTTTGCCACCAACGAGAAGCAGAGATAGGTTCTTTTTTTTTTTAAAACGTGACATTCCATTACCCAAAACATAGTAAAATATCATTAAACACACATACAACGCACTAAGTAAAAGATGGTGTCTAGATTGTCTTGCAGGTCTTTTTTACTTTTGACAACCAACTCTCTTTGAATTGTTAAAGTTCCTAGTCCCTTCTGAGATTTTTTTGAAATATGATTCCACTTTATTCTACTGCTAATCCTTTGAAGCCTTCAGTATGGATTACAATGCAATGTAACAAACAAACAAACAAACAAACAAACAAACAAAATCTGCACAACTGGACCAATAGGTACCATCATGATACACGGAGAAAAGATTCAGGTTGTCAAGAAATTCAAGGAATCTTGTTTCAATCCATAATCAATGCTCATGGAAGTGTTAGATCTCTCTCTGTCATGGGAGAGATATATCTTGGTAATTGACTTCACGCATCAAGTCAAAGCCTGGTTTGTGATCCAAGTGAGTTTTATGAAAGTTAAAAGCAGTTTCAGGTTTTACCTTATATGGAACCCAAGCCAGACAGTCCACAGTAGGATTGCGGGACCTTGGCCTGGCTGCACAGGAACCTGCAGCCTGATTGTGCTGCTTTGTGTAGCAGTTTTGGGGAGAGAACCAGAGAGCAAAATTTCTGGGTTTTTCAGCACCCACCCCCCCACCCTCCACCCCTTGGTTGGGAGACGTGGTCAACATTACTGGTCGACCCCCATTGACTCAATGAAATTCATTAGCCTAGATGGGCCAATACAGGTGTAATATCCACCTAGGCGTATCACCCCTTCCTGGCCAAGAGCTCTAACTTAACAGAAGCAGTAATCAGGCAATCAAAGGACACACTGCATTAGGTAAATCTGCTCCACAAAACCTCTTTAAAGTTTTGTAAATCAGGAAGATTACTTGGAGGATTAGGTGTGCCTGACCCAAGCCTTTGTATTTTCAATTGCTTCATATGTTCATGAAAGTAGGACACTGAATAAGGAAAACCAACAACAAATTGATGCATTTGAACTGTGTTGTCAGTGAAGAATCCTGAAAGTACCATGGACTGCCCAAAGGACAAACACATCTGTCTTGGGAGGAATACAGTAAGGATGTTGAGATTTTGTCTTGTGAACTTTGGACTTGTCAGGAACGACAAGTCCCTGGAGAAGGAAAGTGGAGGAAGCCTGGGAAAAACAAAAGCGGAAGGCCCTGAAGAAGGTCGATTCACATAGTGGTTTGCATCAATGGACTCAAGCCTAGGCAATTGTGATGATGGTACAGGAGTAGTCAGTGTTTAATCCTGTCATACCGAGGATTGCTGTGAGCACACTTAACCACAATAATCCCTGGCCTCCCTTTGTTCTTCCATTACTCCACTAAAGAGCCTTCAGTTGCCCTGGCAACATGGTGCTACCTTATTGGTATCCAATCATTTGTTCAAAGGTTGATTGCACCCCAATGGGAGTGGAAGGCTAGATACTTACTCTTCACCTTTCCCTGTCCTATAATCCCAATATCCTTTCTGTATCTTTTCTGTAAAAATTAAACTTAGCTCCTTGGAGGCGATCAAGATGGCAAGTAATTCTGAAACCAATGACTAAAGTAACCTATAATCTAAATCTAGCTAAAATAGCGGCACTAAGCATTTATTTAACATCAAGAATCATTGGCATAGGCTTAATGACTGATACCTGCAGTTCCTAATCACTTAGTTTTGAAGCTTCTGATGGACCAGTTACTAAACTTTTCCACCAGATCATTAAATTATGATACCCAAACATTCAGGAATGCCTCTGTTCACCTACCTAATGGCATCTGGCCTGGCTTCCTTTTAAAATGTGCAGTGCCCTGAGGAAATACACAGTCAGCAGACTTTTGCAAGAGTTTCAAGGCATGGGATGCCTTTCAGACTAATTATTGCTTTAAAATATTTAATTTCTTCGATAGGCCCCATTTCCTTGGCTAATTCATACTAATTTGATTTTATTTGTAGCTAATTTCATTATAAATTAGCTGTAATTAGAAAACTACATGTTGTGATTCTTATGTAAATATTTCTTGAAACTTTGGATCTCAGTTTGTAGACCTGTTTATTGCATATTAAAACAAAGTTGTTTCTCCTGAGGTACTTTTCAGGGGGGTGGGGTGTCTATGGAAATTAACACTCCATTATATATTTTTTTAAGTTTTTTGTTGTGCATTGGGTGGGGGCTTACATATCGTTTTTTTCTCTTAACAACTTAAATAACTAACCAATCTTCCCCAGGACTCCCCCACCCCCAACCACTTCATCCTTTCCCCCCACCTCCCTTCACTCTCTAATCTTATTATTTCCTTCTCCCTAAGCCCCTGGTAGCCATCAAAGTCTGTTTCTTCTGGTATGAAAATCTTTTCTTATTTTTATCTTATCAATGGCCTTATACAATATTTGTCCTTTTGCGATGGACTAACTTCCTAAGCACAATGTCTTCCAAATCCATCCATGTCATGAAGGGCTTAACAATTTCATCATGTGTCTTTAGTGATGTGTCCCCATGTGTGTATGTACCAAAGTTTTTCCATTCTGGACTGATAGACTGAAAGGCTGGTTTCATCCTGCTATTGCGAATACTGCTGCAATGAACTTGGGTGTGCATCTATCTATGTGTGCCATGTTCGTCATTTCTGTAGGGTATATTCCAAATACCGATCTTGATGGTTCATGTTATATTTAGAATTTCAATTGTCCGAGCAAGTGTCATGCTACTTTCCACCAGTGTCTGTTTTACAATTTCACTGGAAGGGTATGAAGGTTCCATTGTCTCTGCACCTCCTCCACCATTTGTTATTTTCTACTTTTTTGAACTTTACTTTTAATGCTGCGTGAGGTGGTATCATCGTTGTTTTGATTTCCACTCTTTGGATAGTGATTGTGAGAGTCTTTTCATATGCTTGTTGGCCATTTGAATGCCTTCTTTGATAGACTGTTCACTCATTACATATTTTGTATACCTACATTTTCCATATTTTCTTTCATTTCATAAAAGAGGAAAATGTTGAAACCTAGGAGAAGGTGTAAATTTTGCCTGGCTAATTTTTCTTGGAGATTCTTTTCTAGTCTAAATACTTTTGCTAATAAAAAATATTCATCCTCTGGACAGATTAGTTTTTTTCTTTTCTTTATAATTTTTTTCTTATGAAAACACTCTTGTTCTTCTTTTTCTTTCTTTTTTTTTGGGGGGGGGGCATCACTGCTCTCCGGTGGTGGGAGTAGGAGTCCCAGCCCCACTGCTGAAATTGAACCTCCATCCCAGTGGGCCGCAGTCCCGCGCACAACCACTACGCCACCAGGGCTCAGCCCTGAAAACACTCTTGTTTTTACAGTCATTGTTCCTTCTTCAATTTCTTATAACTCAGATGGTAAAATGAACTTACCAACTGCCAAGGAAGCCCAATTTGTATCCTTTAAAATAACTTTCTGCTAAATTTACAAAGTTCCCATGGGCTACTATGCACCCCAAGAGCCCTGGCAGCATAATGATTTTATGTTGAGCTGATAACTACAAGGTGAACAGTTCAAAACCACCAGTCACTCCACAGGTGAAAGACAAGGCTTTCTAATCCCATAGAGAGTTAAAGTCTTGGAAACTCACAGGGGCAATTTTACCCTGTCCTACACAGTCACTTAGGCGTCAGAATGATCTGGACGACAGTGAAAGAGAGCATGCACCCTGCCCACACACACAAGACTGGCTATTCAGTTTAAAATGTTTTTGTGCATCAAGAGTCATGGAATGGAATAAGAGAATGAGCTTGGTTACTTGGATTTCTCAGCAGAACTCAGCTAAATAGGAGTCTTTCTCTCCACTGGCGAACTGGCAAAACTTGTCTGATTTGGGGTTCCACCTGAAAATATCAAGTAACGTGGAATGCTTCCTATCTCAAAAGTGGTATGACATTTTCTTTCCAAATGGAATCCCATCAAGGTTTTCTAAAGTGCAATGTTGATACCTACATTGCCTTTTTGCCCCCTTCTCGAGGTTAGCCAGTAGAGATTACCTCACAGAGGGCCATGCTTGTTCTGCAGCCTGTTCCTCAGGGCCGTGAAGTGTAAGAGGAAGCAGACCTGACCAGGTTACTATCCTTGCCATGGGAAAGCAGTGTATCCCCTTCCTGATGTCATTGGGAGGTGAAGGGGCTGTCCATGCTCCATTGTCCTGTCCAATACACATGACTTTGCCAGATTCTCATTTGAGCTTCTTAAAAATTTTTAAAACATTTTATTTGGGGGCTCTTACAGCTCTTATCACAATCCACACATACATTCATTGTGTCAAGCACATTTGTACATATGTTGCCGTCATCATTTTTTTTTGTGTGTGGGGGAGGCCGTGATCATTTTCAAAGCGTTCTTTTTCTACTTGAGCTCTGAGTATCAACTCATTTCCCCCCTCCCCTCCCCCTTCCCTCGTGATCCCTTGATAATTTAGAAATTGTTATCTTTTTCATGTCTTACACCAACAACTGTCTCCCTTCACCCACTTTTCTGTTATCTGTCCCTTGGGGGTAGGGGGAAAGGGAGTGTTACATGTCGATTATTGTGACCAGTTCTCATTTAAGCTTTTGAAACAGAATTTTTATTCATAGAGTGTACATTTTTTCTTTTAAAATGTTGTAATATAAATGGAAATTTATGTTATACATAACCTTCAGAAATTTTATGGAAACCACCTACCTATTATGAAAATCCTATGCATAGATTTTATTTTGCGTGCGTGTACCAAAATGAACTTGTGCTACCTTGTTATAACATGTCTGAACAGAATCCAGTTTGAGGCACTAAGACAAATAAAATATCAATTTGAAAAGAACATCTCTCAGAGCAATGACAAATTACTAAAATTGTCGCAAGAATAAACATCAACTATATGGTAAAGTTTGAGTGGAGGAATGGTGAACTCATTGATGCTTTATGAAAGTTTATAGGAACAATGCCCCAAAGAGAGAATCAGTTTACTAATGTATGATTTGTTTCTAAAAATGATGTTGAATATGAATTCCACAGAGGCAGAGCATCCATGTCCATTTTTGGGGAAACTCTTAACCTTTCTCTGCTCTAATTGAAGAGAGCTAGCACTTAATTGCAGAAACATTACGCCATACCCTAGACATTGCAATTGGGTCAGCTTATACAATGTTGAAAGAAAATTACATTTGGGCAGACTTTCTGCTCAATGAGTGTTGGAATATTCATGTCCAGACCAGTAGCAATCAAGAGCAGAGTCTTTGTTCTTGTTCTTGCTAATTTTATTTTATTTACTTCCATAATAATTTTATTAGTTTTATTTTTAACAGTTTTATCATACAATCTACATGTCATACAATTCAGTAGTACAATCATGCCAAGAAGAATTGTGCAATCATTACCACATTTAATTTTAGAACGTGTCTTATTTTTGCTCCTTGTTATCAACTCCCCACTTCCCGCCAACCTCCCCTGCCATAACCCCAAGAAATCATTAATCCAGTTACTATCTCTATAGACTCAATCCATTCTGGGTTACATATAATGAAGAAATTACAAAAGCAAAAAACTAAGAAATGCAAAAGTCAACAACCATAACAAAATAAAACTGAAAGAAAACCCATACATTTAAAAGAGAGCATAAAATATTAAAAATCAGAACAACTTTAAGATGGGTAAAAAGGGACATCAATTGATACTGTTAAAATTTCAATTTAGCTACATCTGCCATAAATCACTTTCCAATGCAGGCTGCATGATAGCAGGCTCTCTATGTTCATGGGAAATTTCGCTGGAGGCTTAATCCAGTTGTATTTCCCCTTCACTTTTTTTTTTGTGTGTGTGGGCATCACTGCCTCTGGTGGTCGTGGCCACTACCCAGTGCCGCTCCTGAGAGGTGCCGCTGGATTTGAACCGCCAAGCCTGCGGGCCGCAGTTCTGCACTCAACCACTTACGCCACCGGGGCTCAGCCCCCACTTCACTTTTTTAAAAAAATTAATACAACTTTTAAATGGGTTAAAGGGGGAACAAATGAAATGTTATATTTTATCCTAACTGTATCTACGTTAGTCATCTTTACAATACTCTCTGTCTGATAACAAGACCATTACTATCCCTTGACTATGATCTGAGGGAATTCACGGGAGGCTTACTCTACGTGGGGACCATGAGGAGCAGAGTTTTTTTTTTAACATTTCAATTTTTCCCTTTATTATTTTTTAAGAACCATTTTACTGGAGGCTTGTACATCTCTTATCATAATACATACATACATATATGTGTGTGTATATATATATATATATATATATATATATATATATATATATACACTGTGCCAAGCCCCTTTGCCTGCCTACTGTTGTCATCATTCTCCAAATCTCTGCTTTTCCACTTGAACCCTTGGTTTCAGCTTCTCATCCCTTTCCCTCCCCACTCTCCCTTGCCCCAACACCCCTCATTACTTTATAAATTATTATTTTGTCATAGCTTACGTTGCTCAACCTCTCCCCTCACCCACTCCTCCAATGATTCTCCTGCAGACAGGAAGCTATGTGTAGGTCCTTGTGATTGGCCCTCCTTCTCTTCCCCACCTTCCCTCCAGTAACTCCATTCTTACTACTGGTCCTGAGGGGTTCATCTACCTTGGGTTCCCCGAATTTCCAGTTCCCATCTGTACAGTGTTCCTCTTCCAGTCCAGTTGGATTTGTAGGGTAGAATTGGGATCATGATAGATGGGGGCAGGAAGCCTTCAAGAACTAGAGGAAAGTTGTCTGTTTGAACAACAGACTCTAAATCACGCTCAAAGACAAGAGAAGAAAACACTGCCCTTTACTTGAGGAAGACCAGTCACTTAACTTCCTTTTTGCTTTCACAAATGACATCATTATCTTTCTTCAGAAGGAAAGCATTGAATTAAAAATTTAAAGCTTACTTCATTAGAGTTATAGAAGTAAACAAAGGCAGTTGAAAGTCTTGAAAAATCCTTTTCAAGTTCATTCTTGTTTTTAAACAGGCTTCTTCTAATTTTATATAAGATGGCCGCTCTAGTCCTCATCTTTTTCATGGCTTTTTATGGTGGTGTTGTGGGCTGTGACACAAGTCACAAGGACCTGAACTGTCCTTATCTGGATAATCTCCCTGCCTGATGCATTTCTTAGAAATGATTTTGATGGTGTATGATTTAAGCATTGACTGGGAGTCCCAGAAGTATATTAGTAGAAGTGCCACTGAGAGAATAAGAATCTAAGTGTATTAATCAAAGCTTTAAATATTTTAAGATTATTTTTTAAATTACCTATAGCTTCCAAATTTTATTATGAAACATTTAAACATAAAGAGTAATTGAAAGAATCATTCCCTCTCACTATCCATCTAAATTCAGCAATTATAAACATTTTTCATATTTGTTTTATTATCTATCATCTGTTTAATTGTCCTATTTTATTGAACCATTTGCAAGCTAGACAGACTTAAGGGTACAGCACTTCTAAATGCTTCTATAGGTTTATCTCCTCAGAGTTAACACACCTAAGAATGTTAAAAATTCAAATTTTATTTGAATGCCTTATGAATTCTGAATTATTGTTTTCTAATTAATTTACTGGTATAAGCCTTGAAAGATAAGGAAACAGAACGATTTCAGAGGAAGGGAGACTGTAAAGAGAGCAAATAGAGTGGTCTGACTCACTGGCAAAATGATGGGAGTGGGTGAGATTAACCCACTGCTCCTTTTGAATCCTGCTCAGGTAATAGGGCTATCAATTACTAATGTAAAAAACATGCAAATGATGCCCTTCTTAATCTTTGATTAGGGATTATGATGAAAGCTAAAGGCAGCTGACATGTCTCAAAGCTGTTTTCTCCTCTGAAGTGACCATTTGTTAAACACTGTGCCCTTTGTTCTACTGGAGGAACAGATTGTGGTGTAATGTGAATTTAGCTTAGCTCCTGGTTTTATTTCTCCAGACTATCTTTTGTTTCTCTTTCATATTTTTGTTAGTCATTGAAAAGATGGTTTCATCTCTTTCCAAAAAGATTCCCTAATGTGGACTATTCAGTATTCCCTAATAACCAACATTTCATTCTTGATGAAATATTATCTGAGTCATTATGGGGTGAAAGTGATCAATATAATGTCTGTAGTTAAGCTAGAACATGAAAAAAACAAAACAATGCAACCAGGAAAGAGCAAGGTGGTCTTCTCTGAGTTCATTTTGATTTTGTTGATGCACATTGTGTCCTGTTTTTCCCATCATAGAGAAATCATACATGTGAAGGAGGTATTGGCCCACTCATTGTGCACTGGTTGCTGCTTTCTCTTACACCATCATCTTCCTATTTTTCGCTTCTGTGTCCTTTTCTGACCCTCTCCCCTTCTCCTTCCTTTTCTATTCATTTATTTATTCATCATTATACATTTGCTGCATGCCTCCTTGGCACTGGGGGATTGGAGTGGTAGGGATAGAAGCTGCTGTGAGGGACACCCACACACAAGTGATTTGCTTCCAAATCAGCCATTTTTAAAACAAAACAAACAAATTTGGTCATTTCCATTGAGTCAATCCTCTATGCATCATAGCGTTTTCGGGGGCTGAATTCTGGAAGTAAATAGCCAGACCTTTCTTCTGAGATACTCCTGTGTAGATGCAAAATTTCCGATTTTTTATTATCAGCTGAGCACAGTACCTGTTTGCACCCCACCCCACTCTCCTCCACATGACAGGCTGCAGGAGGGCCATGTCTTGGAAAGCTGTTGATCTCCAGAGTGGGGGAGGGGAAATGTGGGTTGAGGAGGCAGCAGATGGTGGCCTGATAATTTTCATGCTCACGAGGAGGTGGTTTTATTCAATTCTAAAATATTTTACCCTGGAAAGACTTAAAATAAAAAAAAAATAAAAAAACATTTCCAAAG
Source organism: Nesogale talazaci (assembly GCA_004026705.1). Classification (NCBI taxonomy): domain Eukaryota; kingdom Metazoa; phylum Chordata; class Mammalia; order Afrosoricida; family Tenrecidae; genus Nesogale; species Nesogale talazaci. Next base: position 69,718 of record PVJH01002565.1, on the reverse strand, counting down.
CATAGTACTCAGGATAGGGGGTCACTTTCATCAACAATATCTGTAAATCCTGTCATGGCTGCCTCTCCTTTCCCATGCCACTTCCCTCTAGCACACTGTAAGTACCCATTTCCAGATATCTAACACAGATTCTTTTACGCTATGTGACTAGAGAGCAACAGATTTTGAGTGTCCTTAAAAATAAAAATTTAAATAAATTGCCCTGTTCCTATAAGACCATTTTGATTTTCCTGCTCATGACTGTTTTCTAGGTTCCATATATATTGCCATAGCACAGATTCGGTTATCTCTTCTTTATTACTGTAAAATATTTTATCAAATGGTAGTAAAGTAAAAGCTTAAGCCTCTGATAAAAATTAAAGAATTTTACTGTAGATTGTAAATTCAGCTTAAACTCAGAGGAAAACAAAGTGAAAGCAATTCACTGATTGCCTCATGGAATGATTCAATAGCAAGGATTATGGAACCAGAACCCACAAACATAAAGCATAGATGAAAGGCTATCATGATTGGTTGATAATTATATGAAGTTTTATTTCCAGTTACTAATAAAGATTACAAAAAATTAGAATTCTTATTGGTCATTGGAAATAAAATGTGGAGGGAAATTGCAGGAGATAAACCATAGCTACCCACATTTTTTCAGGAAAAATAAAAAAAAAGTCTTTATAGCACAACTTGATATTTACAGTTCTGTTTTAATCTCTGTGCCACAAGTTAACCCAACAGCTAGTCAAAACTCTTGACCAATTTAGAAAACCTTTTCAGACTTGCAAAACAGTTGTGGCATCTGAGCAAAGGCTAGGTTAGTAAAATTTGGTCAAATCTGAGTAGGCGAAATGAGGTCAAGTCTACACTTTAGCTAGTAGCTTGTTAGTCATGGCAAATTTATTGAATTTCAGAATGTTTTTCATAACTCCCATTTGATAAAGAATTTCTATAGAAATTTACTGATTACAACTGTAAAAATGCCTCTTAACATGGACTTACTTTTTTATTTTTTTATTTTTGGGGCATCACTGCTCTCTGGTGGTGGGAGTAAGAGGCCCAATCCCACTTCTGGAATTGAACCTCCGTCCCAGTGGGCCACAGTCCCGCGCACAACCACTATGCCACCGGGGCTCAGCCCGACTTACTTTTTTATTAATCATTTTACTGGGGGGCTCTTACAAATCCTATAACAATCCATCATTCACATGTATTAAGCACACTTATACATATGTTGTCATCAACATTTCCAAAACATTTTCTTTCTACTTGAGCCTTTGGTATCAGCTTCTCTTTTTTCCCCTCCCTTTCACTCTCATGAATCCTTGATCAATTATGTGTAATTATTCTTATTTTGTATCTTATACATATGTTATCTCCCTTCACCCACATTTCTATTATTCATCTCCCTCAGGGTGGGGGTGGGGAATGTATCCAATTTTATGGGTTCCCTCTTTCTCCCCTCCCTCCACTGCCATCCCCTCCCTTCATGGTATTGCTACTCCCACACTGTTCCTGAGGGTGTTATCTATCCTGAATTCCATGTATTGAGAGTTACTATCTGTACCAATGTGTAGACTTGTAAGTTAGAACAAGGTCTTGGTGATGGGGGGAAGAAGCACTCAGGAACTAGAGGAATGATGCGCACCTTTTTGGTGCTGTTCTGCGCCCTTCCTTGTTGCCATTCTGTGGTGGGGATTGGACTTAACCTTTCGTGTGTTGATTTGATGACTGTCTATTTAGAAATAGGCTTTTAAGACCCAAATATTTTACTGAAAGGATAGCTCAGTAACTTCAGTTTTGTGTTTTTCATTTCATGGTCTGGGCCTCTGTTTCTGTGATTTTTCAGGGTGAGGAGACATGTAGAATCAAGTTGAATTGGAAGGAAAGATTGGACTTGACAAGAGAACTCAGCCAATATTTGAGTTCTAACCCTTTTGAGAAGGAAGTTCTTTCAAAACATATAAGGCATTGCATTGCATGTGGTGGGGTTGATTGATGATAGAAATTTGACCCACATTTCATAAAATCATTTGATTAGAAAGACAATTAGTACACTAACAATAATTAAGATTAAACCACATTTTTCTTTTTAAAATAATTTTTTGGGAGTTCATACAACTCTGATCACAATCCATACATCCATCCATTGTGTAAAGCACATTTGTATATTTGTTTCCATCATCATTCTTTTTTTTTTTTTTTGGCATCACTGCCCTCTGGTGGTGGGGGTAGGAGGCCCAGCCTTTGCTCCTGTGGAGCTGGAATTGAACCTCCATCCCAGTGGGCCGCAGTCCCGCGCACAACCACTGTGCCACTGGGGCTCAGCCTCCATCGTCATTCTTAAGACATTTTCTTTCTACTTAAACCCTTGGTATCAGCTCTTCATTTTCTGCCTCCCTATCCACTCCCCCTCACAAACCCTTGACAATTTATAAATTATTATTATTTTGTCATGACTTATACAGTCGGATCTGTCCCTGCACCCACTTTTCTGTTGTCCATCCCCCAGGGAGGGGGTTATATGTAGATCATTGTGATCAGTTTCCCCTTTGTATCCCACCTTCTCCTTCCCCTTCTGGTATTGCTACTCTCATTATTGGTCCTGAGGAGTTTATCTGTCCTGGATTCCCTGTATTTCCGCTTCCTATCTATACCAATGGACATCCTCTGGTCTAACTGGATTTGTAAGATAGAATTGGGATCAAGGTAGTGGGGGGCTGGAAGGAGGAAGCATTAAAGAACTAGAGGAAAGTTGTATTGTTTCATCAGTGCTATCCTGCACTGGCTCATCTCCTCCCCGAGACCCTTCTGTAAGAGCATGTTCAGTTGCCTACAGATGGACTTTGTGTCTCCACTCTGCACTCTGTTCATTCACAATGATACGATTTTTTGGTTCTTTGTTCCCTGATACCTGATCCCATTGATACATTGTGGTCATACAGGCTGATGTGCTTCTTCCATGTGGGTTTTGTTGCTTCTCAACTAGATGGCTCCTTGTTTATCTTCAATCCTTTGAGACCTCAAATGCTATTTCTATCACTGAGCACCATCAGCTTTCTTTTTATTTGCTTATGAGCCCTGTTTGTCTTCGGCACTTATGTTGGAAAGGTGCGCATCTTAGAATGCCAGTTTAGTAGAACAAAGTGTGCTTGCATTGAGGGAGTACTTGAGTAGAGGCCCAATGTCTGTCTGCTATGTATAAATATTAAACGTATAAATATATGCACACAGATCTATTTCTCCATTGTCATATATAAATATATTTACATATGTACATGTCTGTATTTATTTATTTATTTTATGTTTTATTTTTTATTTTTGGGCATCACTGCTCTCCGGTGGTGGGAGTAGGAGGCCCAGCCCCACTGCTGGAATTGAACCTCCTTCCCAGTGGGCCGCAGTCCCGCACACAACCACTACACCACCGGGGCTCAGCCCTACATGTCTGTATTTAGACGTCTATAAATGTCCGTTACCTCAGAGTTCTTTCCTTTATTTCCCTTTACTTTCCTTTTGTTCCACTATCATGCTCAGCCTTCTTTTAGGTTTCAGTAATTCTTCTGGATTAAATTGCCCTTGATCAAGCCCTATCAGGCCTCCTACACTATCCTTGCCATCAATTTTGGGTCACTTGTTGTTCCCTTGTCCCTGGGTTTGTGAACACCCACTTCCTTTCCCCTGCCTCCCCTCTCCCATGTCCAACTATTGGTCCCAGCGTCTTCTCCAGGTTGTTTATCCAGTCTATCTTATCTAGATAGACCTACAGCGATAATAATATGCACAATATCCAACACAGAATAAAGCAAAGCAACAAAATAAAATGGCATCAACAACAAAGAGCCAATGACAAGAAAAGTCTGTAAATTGTTTAAGGTCTGTTTGTTGACCTTTAGGTGTGATTAAACCACATTTTTATGCCAGTGGGTAATCAACTGAAAAAGTCAAAGTCAGAAAATGAGGATGCAGGTTCAGGATTGATATGGAACCAGGTAGCTTTTTGTAGAATGTTTTCTATGCCTTGTTCCATCATTCCAGCAGCATTTATCCAAGGAAAAAAAGTGGTTTTTTTTCTCTCTTTTTTTTTTTTGAGGGGGGGCATCACTGCTCTCCGGCGGTGGGAGTAGGAGGCCCAGCCCCACTGCTGGAATTAAACCTCCGTCCCAGTGGGCCGCAGTCCCGCGCACAACCACTACGCCACCGGGGCTCAGCCCGAAAACAAGTGTTTTTCCCTGCAAGAGTCTGCTGTATCATACGAAAGTCAATAATTATTCTGTTGCCTAAGACAGCTTTAGCTAAACATATCAGATTCTTGCTGTATTGCAGTAGCATCTAAAATGTCATTAGTTGTTCATGCCGCTCTTCATCCATCAAAGAAGGAGAATAATGATCTAGGAATCTTTTGTTGCATGTCATAATGAAAACAGGATAGAAATAACTGTAAATATTTTTGACTTCTCTGCAATGTCTCCATAGGATATTCAAGTTGGTAGGCCCAATTCAATATAGGAGGGAATTTTTAAAATGACCTATCATGTAGCATACATCTCAACAAGATAAAACCCTAAGTGTAAAGCTCAATATTTGGTCTTGGTTCCTTCTTTCTGGGAAATTTGATCCTCCACATAAAAATACATAGCCACACAGAGCATAGCTCATATTTTTTCTGGGATAATTTTGTAGGAAGTGAAGGCTTTGATTGGCCACTCAAACCAAGGTTCAGTGGGTACAAATGGACTGCTGTTCAATCATTTGAAGGCTTTGGCATCTACTACAAGGTGGGAGAATTGAGTTCTTTTTAATTCAATCAGAGAGCAAGGAGTAGCTGGATTGTGGCGAGTCTGTGGGATATTCTCTGTGTGGGAGTGAATAGTTAATTTGACAAACAATAGGTGCTATACTGCATAGCCTAAAGTGGGGTTGATTTTGTGATGTAAGGCAAACCCTCAAATGTTCCTGGACCTTGTTGATTGTTAAGGGCTGGGTTAAAATAAAGCATAGTATATGAGGTTGGGTAGCAATCTAGGATGATGTCATATTTGACATATAAGGCATGCTTAAAGGTAATTTTGTAGTTATTGGTGTCAGGGGGTACATAGTTACAGTTCAGTGAGGGAGAAATTAGCTGATCTGAATTCTTATGTACACTTGTTAGAGACGGCTGGCAGCTCAGACATCACCTTGCCAAACATTAAAGATGGTTATAATGTGTACTAAAGCGATGCTGATAGTGTCATAGTGTCATAAGATAGTGTCAAAGATAGTGTCATAATGGCTCCTCTTATCAGAATTAGGAGCCAGCCCTTAACAAATTATCACAGGCCTGGCAGGCACAATTGTACAGAGATAATATATAAAGATTACAGTAAAGTCACAGAGAAAAGTAGAGCTAGGAGAGTAAAATGAAGGATTCAGACACATTTCATGGTAGCATGGTCATAATATTGTTCCTATCAACATTTTCTTAATCCCAATAATTACGTCTTATTCTAAATGTGAGCTGCGTGAAGAGCAATTATTATAGTAACTTTTAGAGATTTAGGCAATGCACGTTTGTGATTAGGCCCTAATCACAATTTGATAACAGGAGCTTAGGTCTGCACTTTTCTCCATTTCTCCATTGGTTGATGGCTGGTGTTCTATTAATTTTTCTAAGGTTAGTTCACTTCGGCTGTGGTTATAAACATATCAGGATGAAATCCTTCTTTTTTTATAAATATTCTTCTTCTGTTCTCTTTAATGCCAAGGGATGGTGAGATGTAACATGATCAACAGAATTTGAAATGAAATGTACCCACTACTATTTATTTATAGCTTCACTTAGCTTATCTTTTTCTAAGGGTGGGTGTGCATATAAGTTTTGAATCATCAGCATATCTAAAAATGTTGGTAAGACAATTTTGTTCTCAGGTCTTCTGGTTATTGGTTTTAGGTATCCGCAGCATATTTCCAAATTTTAATTTCATTTTTCTGGGGCAGCCCTATACCAGGATGAAGGTAAAGATGGTTTCCCAAAGTCTTTATAATGTGCTAGCACCAAGGTGGGCAGAATCCAAGAGGCGGTCTGTTGAGATGCGAGATCAATGAAATTATTTCCTTTAATTTCCTCAGTATAAGGCATTCTTTTAAGTTGATGTGCTTGTGTTTTAGTCACTCCTATTTCAGAGAGAAGGAATAAGGGATCCAAAAGATCTTTTACTAATGTTCCATTCTTAATAGTTTACCCAGAGGAGATTAAAAGCCCTAGATGTTTCCAAAGCATCCAAAAATCATGAGCAATTACAAACGGTGTGTTTGTAATTGTTCGCAGATTTCCTTGAAGTCAATTTATAACTGCTGGTAAGAGCTGGTAATTCAGCTTGTTAGGCAGAAGTAGTGTCAAGGAGAACTTGACATTCAAAGGACCTCAAGGGAGGTGGTGATGGCATATCTAGCTTGATAACTAGAGCTGGCAACTTTAGGTTTTAAATAAAAGCTATCAGCAAAGAAAACCAAATCAAGATTAGTTGTAAGAATATCTTTAAAGTCCTTCTGAGGAGCCATAAGATGTTTATTTAACAGTTATGATCAGGACTTTTTCCCTTTGAGTACATCAAGTATAGCTTGATTTAAGCAAACCCCTATGAGCAATCAGTGCTGGAAGTTGCCAATAGGAGAACTTCATATGCCAAGAGGAAGTTAATTGTATGATGAGAAGATATTGGGTCAAAGTAGAGTTGACTACAGCAAATACTGCATGTTTAGAAAATTCCTTAACACTATTTGCTGTGCTCTCTACTAACTAGTTAGTCTGAGAACAGTTCTGAAGCAGGGAACTATCCTTTACCACAGGGCCAAGGTGATGGCTGATTTACTCCATGCTTCTAGAATGCCTAAAGCACTTTCAGAGAATTCATGAACGTTCTACCCTTTCCCTTCTTCCCTTGGGAACCTTCCAAGTTTGCTCCCTTTGGTATGCCAGCCTTTGTCTTGGTTTTTGTATTTATAGTCATGGTTTCATATAATATTTGTCCTTTCATGATTGACTAAGTTCACTTAGCAATAATGCTCTTCAAACCCATTCATGTTGGGAGGTGCTTCGTGGTTTCATCATTGTTTTTCAGTGATGCATAGTATTCCATTGTATGATGTACCAAAATGTTTTCTTTCATTAGTTTACTGATGGGCTTTGGGGCTGTTTCCAACTTCTTCTATTGTAAACAGTGCTGTGATGAGTATGGAAGTGTGTGTGTGTGTGTGTGTGTGTGTGTGTGTGTGTGATGCCACTTACTTCTTTAGGGTATATAGTCAGCAGAGATGTTGCTGGATCTTACAGGATTTCTATTCTCAACTTTTCTCATCTCTTCTCACTCAAGCCTCCGCCATTCTTTGACATTTCACAACCAGCTCTCCACCAAAACAAAGAAAACAAATAAATGAACAGTGCCCCAGACTCTGAAGACCATACATTACTTTTATTTATTTTATAACTTCTGGAAAATGATGTATTTGTCCAATCAAATTTCTTTAGATTAAGACTATATTGCAAATACTGTTATATTCAAATCACTGCACATGTTTTTTACAATAGATTTGAGAATGAAAATGGTTATAGTATAAGAACTAAAAGGACACACATATCTCCAACCTGTTTTTCTTGCTGTTTTTATTTACCAAAGATGTTGCTCTCATCTGGTAAGGATAATAATTTTTCATGTGCATTTTTCACTGCATTTCCTCCAATGAGGATGAAATTGCTCAGACTTTACAGGCCAGGGCAGGGCTGATGAACGCAAGCTTCACCTTCAGCTTGGAGGCCACTTTGGAGTGTAAAGGCCTGGTGGCTTGGGCTCCCTGAATGATGAGTGTGTATGTGAGCACAGTTGTGTTACTAGATCTCAATTGTTCTAACTTTAATTTTAACAGAGTACTGCCACAAATGTACCTCATGGGGTAGAAGGAAGGCTGGAGTACTCGTCACTGCACCGCTCCTCGCCCATCTATGAAATAAAAGATATTAGATGCTCTTGGCTGGAGCACTCTGACTTTTTATCCACCCACTCTCATAAAAATACCTGCCTCAGGCTGAGCCCTAGTGGCGTAGTGGTTGTGTGCAGGACTGCGGCCCACAGGGTTGGCAGTTCTTATGCAGCAGCAGCTCTCCAGAAGCAAGCCTGGGCCTCCTACTCCCACCAGGGGGCAGTGATGCCCACAAAAAATACCTGCCACATCGCTTCTCGGCCTTTTGGCTAAGATCAAGTGTAAAAAATACCTGCCACTTCATTTAATGTAGGCCTAGGAACGAGTATACCAGTGACATGCTCCTCTTCAGGTAAATGGTTTTGGGACCATTTGTAAAGTGAAATCCAGGTCCCTAGTTCCTGGATTGTGGCCTTGGGGCTGATAAGAGGTCATAGACGACAATAGGTGTCATGCCTTGGTCTAGTGCATGCTTCAACTCATGGGGTGGGAAAAAAATTAAAGAAAAGAAAATCGACATCTGGCTGAGCCCCTGTGGCGTAGTGGTTGTGCGCGGGACTGCAGCCCACTGGGATGGAGGTTCAATTCCAGCAGCGGCTCCACAGGAGCAAAGGCTGGTCCTCCTACTCCCACAGTGATGCCAAAAAAAAAAAAAAAAGAATAGAAATTTGGGCTGAGCCCCAGTGGTGTAGTGGTTGTGCGCGGGACTGCGGCCCACTGGGATGGAGGTTCAATTCCAGCAGTGGGGCTGGGCCTCCTACTCCCACGAGTGATGCCCCCCCCCCAAAAAAAAAGAAGAAAAAGAAAATCGAGATCCTCTAAATTAGAAAATGAAAAAACTCCAAACTGGACTAATAAGTAATATAAATGGGAAAAAGGTTGATATAAAGAATTTCATTTTGCTCAGCTCCACAATTAATGCCCATAGAAGTAGCTCTCAAGAATCAAATTGCATCCAGCAAACCTGCTGTCAAAGACCTCAATAATAATCAAAAAGCAAAGATGTCCTTTTGAAGACGGTTGTGTGCTTGGCCCAAGCCAGTTTGTTTGCGGTCACCTCATTTGCATGCAAACACTGGACAATAAATAAAGAAGGCCTGAGAAGAACTGAGGCATTTGAAATACGATGTTGATGAAAAATATCAAATGTACTGTGGACTGCAAGAAAAGCAAAAAGGTCCAACTTGGAGGAAGTACAGACAGAATTCTCCTTAGAAGCAAGAATGGGGAGACTTTGTCTACTGTCCTTTAAACATGTTATCGGGAAGAACCAGTCCCTGGAAAAGGATATCATGCTTCCTAAAGTACAGGGGCAGCAAATGATAAAAGGAAGGAAGGAAGACTCTCCACAAGTTGGATTAGCACAGTGGCTGAAACAATGGGTTCAAACATAACAACAATTGTGCGCATGGTTCCAGACGAGGCAATATTTTGTTTGGTTGTCTATTGATTTGCTATGAGTCAGAACCCATTTGATAGCACCTAGCACTAGCAGCAGCCATGAAACATCTAACAACAACAACAACAACAATTAGCCGGGGGCTCCTTTGCTCAATGTGAAACGTTGGAATAAGAGAACTGTGGCAGCTTTGATGACCTTCGGTGTTCACTTTCTTTCTTTTTCAGCCAGCAGGCTTTGAAGGCCTATTTGGTGCAGATTGTTACCCTTGGTGTTGTAGGAGGATTTCAACTATGAAGCTAATTTTAATCTAATTGTGGAGGAGACAGAAGCTGAACTGATAATAACTACAAAACATTGAGTTATCAAGGAAAATTTTTTAGTCCATCATTTTTGGATAAGGAAACTTTTGAGGAGACCCAGCAAAGCGGATCCTAGTTGGCATAAAAGGCTGGTTTCAGGGCCTTAGGATGTTGGAGAGCATGGAGGACCAACAAACCCAAACTCATGGGCATCATGTTGATGTCAACTCATAGCAATCTTATAGGACGGGGAAGAATTGCCCTGTCACTTTCTGAAACTGTGACTCTTTACAGGAATGAAAAGAATCCTCTTTCTCCATCAGTGGCTGGTGGTTTTGGCTGGTGGGCTGTGGTTATAGGAATGGAAAGCTCATCTGTCTCTTGCAGTGCAGCTGGTGGGTTTGAACTGCTGACCGTGCTGTTAGCAGCCCATTGCATAATCACACCACCACCAGGACGCCTTTCCTCTTTGACATTGGAGGTATAAAAAAAAAGCTTATGCTTAGAAAGTGTGAAGAAATCTCCCTTATTTTCACTTCTGTAAAAATTCTATTTAACAATTAGAAATAAAAATAGTATTAGAGGGTTGAGCCCCGGTGGCGTAAGTGGTTGAGTGCGGGACTGTGGCCCGTGGGCTTGTCAGTTCAAATCCAGCAGCAGGTCTCAGGAGCAGCATTGGGTAGCGCTCACAACTACCAGAGGCAGTGACGACCCCTCCAAAAAAAAATAGTCCCACCACCGGAGAGCAGTGATGCCACACCCCCCCCCCAAAAGAAAAAAAACAAAAAAAATAGTATTAGAAAAAATATAGTATTAGAAATAATTCATCAATTATTACACCAGATTTCCCTGAGAATTGAGCCAAGCACTACTAGTCATCATTCTTAAACAAGTCCTCTCCCTAACCTACTATGATTACTAGAAACACCAAGTTCAATTTCTGAAATCCATTCAGCCTTTCAGAACATTACCTTCCCTTCTCCATCTCTAGTCATCACCCTTACCACTCAGCATAACAATTAATATCTGAGTTGGGCTTTCTATAATTAAAAGTGCTTTTAGTTATTAGAACAAACTGAGGATAGGTAGATATAGGGTGATACTTTGCCCACTTAATTGATGAGGAAACTGAGGTTTAGAATATTTATATAAATTAAGTCCCACAGTAAACTAGTATATGACATTCTAGCATGGATTCTAAACAAAACTTATTGCCATCATGTTCATTCCGACTCACAGAAATCCTATAGGACAGAGTAGAACTGTCCCAGTGGGTTTCAGAAATGGTAACTTTTGGGTGTGGGGGGGGGGCACCTTAGGTTAATTTGCATAGGTAACACAGGAGGATACCAGCCCAGGGGTCATACCAGTCCCTCTCGTCCTCAGACCAAGAACTCTACTTTGTGGGAGTCAGGGTACCTTTGGGAGCTTGGGCTGAAGTTAAGGCCTTGCCTAGACAGTCAGCCTGGTTTGTGCCTTAGCCTTGGGCTGCCAGAGCCTCAGACCCTTGGCAATACATGCCTGAGGCTGCTTGTTAAACTTGGGGTGGGCAGTATAGGCCAGTCATCTGTGCTTGTAGTTGACACCCATTGGGATCTTAGCTTCAACTCCTTGGGTTTCACAAGGATAGCCTTGGTACAAGCATCCATGGCCTTAATATTGTTGGCTTGAACTTTCTTCGGGTCCTTCTTGCTGTTCTTCTTGGCAAAGTGTATGTTCCTCAGAAATTGGGGTCCACTCCCTTAAGAGATCCATATCACAGTGATTGGAGTTTCTGGACGCAGCTTCTGTGCTACATTTGAGATTGGTTGTGTGTGGGGTGGTTCTTGGACTTGGCCATGTCTGCATTGATGCCTGCTGCTCCTGGAGCACCAGAGACTGGAAGAGAACTGTAACTTTTTAAAAAATAGAAGTAGAAATCCAAGTTTTTTACCCTCAGAGCTGCTGGTGGGTTCAAACTGCTGACCTTTTACATCACCAGATAAGCCTTCTAAACTTGAAGAAAAAATGCTCAACTCCAAATAAAGTGCCTTGCTCTATGTATTTAGACATACTGTCTTCTCCAGTTATTCCAAAAAGGAAACACACACACACATATAATGTATCTTTACCTTTGGGATAAAATGAGAATAGTTCACAAATAATTTTCCTTTGATTTCCCACTCTATGGAGGAATAACTTTTTTTTTAATCATGGTAGAGAAGACATCATGGTGATTGATGGAGCTAGAGAAAAGAGAGCGTAATTTTCTTTTTTTTTCTTCTTACAACAACAGAATTTATTTTGTATATGTAATTGCATTCTTGTGAAGTTATTTCAAGTTGGCTTTTGGTGTAAAGACTTTTGGTTTTGAAAGTGGGCCACTGAAGATATAATAAATACAGATCATAGTTATCTCACGTACAGATTTCTTTAGTTGAAATGACCTTTCTTGGTTATGTTTTTGTACGATCATAAAGCAGCTAGTTGGGATATGGTGTTCATCTGGCTTTGTACAAGATCAAAAAGTACATCCTCTCAGCATAAGACATATCTCAACAACTCCTACAGTTTTCTTACTGAAAAGCTAGTTGGGGATTTTTTTTGTGTGTGTGTGAGAGGTGTCAAGTCAGAGGTTATATGAAGAGGAAGAGCTGGTTGGCTGTGGATTTTTCTTATTTTGGACTGTATGTTCCAACAAGAAATTAGAGTTGTAGTGCCAAAAGAGGCAGAAAAGTCTCTCCCATTTCAATAGACGAGGGGTAGAGTTCCTCTGTGATTAATGTGCTCAACAACCAACTGCAAACTTGGAGGTTAAAGCCTACCTTGAAGGAAAGGTTTGGTTACTTAAAACAAGGAAAGGCTGCATAAAACAAAAAAATGCCAGGTGTTTTGGAGCACAGCTCTACTCTGACATAGAGCAGTTATCATGAGTCTGAGTTAACTCAATAGTAAATGACTTTTATATCTGGGGTGGCCATATATTCACGTCCTTCCTTGTTATGCTTCACTTGTTTTAGAAAAGTCCAGTCTGTTCTTATAAACCCAAACCAAAAAAACCAAACCACTGCCATCAAGTCGATTCAAATTCAACACAACCACATAGGACAGAATAGAAACTGCTCCATGGAATTTCTGAGGCTATACATCTTTACAGAAGCAGACTGCCTTACCTGTCTTGTGCAGAACAGTTCAAACTCAAACCCAAACTCACTTCCATCAAGGCTATTTCAACTCAGTGACCCCATAGGACAGGTCAGAACTGATCCTTGTGGCTTTCAGAGACTGTAACAATGTATTTGGAGAAAACTGAGAAATCTGAATGAGGATTAGATATTAAATTATGTTGGTGGAAATTATTACTTTGTTTAGAGGTGAGCACCAGTTACATTGCAAATTACTCCTATTTCTATAAGAAGCATGGTGAAATAATTTACTACGGGGTTTGAAACTCTGGTGATTTAATCAAATATATGAAAATGTATGTGTGTAACTGTGTGCATGTGCTGTGTAGTTTACGTATGGATAATAAGCCACAGTTAACAGGTGTTGACCTAGGTTGTGTTATGCAGAAAACATTGCGACCTAATGGCATGCTTAGTTTTCACAATATCCCACTCACTGCCACCCATTCAATTCCAGGAATCGAAAGCCTTGTCTTTGAGGAGGAGCTGGTGGGTTCAGCCTGCTCCCTTTTCAAGTAGCAGCCCAACACAACCACGACCCCTGAGGGTTCTTTTAGAAAAGCTCAAATGACTGGTGAACTTGAACTAGTGACTTTTCAGATAGAAGATGAATGCTTAGCTCATGGCACTGCCTGGTCTTGATTTTATAGACACCTTCCCCCAAATAGAAAGAGCATTTCAAAAGTGATGCTGTAGATTATTAGATTACTGTTAGATTGCCCCTTGTAAATTAAAATACAATTTAAGTGACTTTTTAGATATTAGAAAGACATTGAACTGTTTTTGCTCAAATGTATTAGTCTTAGTCATTCTGGAGTTCATGGTTCTGGAAAGATGGAAAGGGAATTTTTATTGTCTTGGAGCAAAAGAAATGTGAGAACGAGCTTCACATGTGGGTGGAGATTTATATTTTAGGATTCGTGCCAAGCCTAAGCACTCGATACATGTTCAATGAATAAAGATCAGAGTGACTCTGAAGGCATCCTAAATTTGATTGTGATTATTTGATTCACATTTGTACACCCCAATAGAAGTTTCTTGCTTCCAGGAGATGAATCTTGTTTGATGAAAACTCAAGATTTCTGTAAGCACAAACTTGTTTGTTGATCAGGGGGCTTGAGAGGAGAATTAAAGGGGAGGGTTTACTTCATTTATGTTGGGAAAATGCATCTCTGATTTAAGTTTAAAATATCCCATGGCTATGTTGTGATTAGATGAGAAGCGCTAAGTGCTATGATAAGGGATATTTTTTCAATTATTCTGACCCTATTGGGAAACTACTGAATAATATTCTCTGAGGTGCTGAATGAAGTTCAGAGGGTCAGAAGAAAGTTTTGGATCAGAGTGAATTCATAAATGTATCAGAAGACATATTAAAAACCCACAAGTTTCAAGGGCAACCATGGTGGGACTTAAAGATGTAGCTGAAACAGGGAGAAGAGACTTGAGTCTTCCTGGCAGTTCTGGGGATTGATAGGAAAGGTGATACTGGGGGAATAATGAATGAATTGGCCACGGAGTCAGTAGGGCGGTTGGGATACAAGGAAGATAAGTGACGTGGCCTGCGTTTCAAATGCTTGCGCTAAGCTCATCAGTATCAAGTTGTTACTTTACCTTAGTTCTTGAAACTAGGCATTTCAATAGAAAGTTTACATTTTAAAAATCACAATTGTGGGCTGAGCCGTGGTGGCGTAGTGGTTGTGTGTGGGATTGTGGCCCACTGGGCTGGACGTTCAAATCCAGCAGCAGCTCTCCACGAGCAAGGCTGGGCCTCTTACTCCCACCAGAGGGCAGTGACGCAAAAATAAAAAATCACAATTGTGGGCTGCAACATCCAATTGGGTATCTGCTTTAAATCTAACTAAAACTGCCCATTATTCCAAGAGCCTGAATAGGACTTCAAGTCACTAATTCTTAACTTGCTCAAAGTGGTAGATGACAGCCATTGTATGCTTTAAGTGTCTGCAATGTTGGGATCTCTTGTTTTCATCCTTAAGCTGAATCTGTATTAAGTTAAACAAATAGCTGGGTTTTTTTGTTTTTTTTTGTAATTTGCATGTAGTTTGTTTCATTTTGATTTATCTTTAGAAGTGAAGGGAGGATGGTTAGGAAAATGAGTCAACTCAAAAAGACCCCACGGTTATCAGCTGACAGTGACTCACACAGGGCAGGGTAGCACCGCCCCTGTGGGTTTCTGACGATGTAAATCTTTACAGGACCAGAAACCTCGTCTTTCTCCTGTGGTGCAACTCGTGGTTTCGAACAGTGACCATGCTGGTAGCAAATGCCACCAGGAAGAGGACAGTGGGTTGGGGGTTCTGTAAGTGCTGGTGTTTCTTCAGAATGCTTGAATGTTAGAAACTGACTGTATCATCATCTTGCCTGGCCTTATTTTAAGTTGATTGTTTTTTGTTTTTTTTTTGGTGGGGGGGGGCATCACTGCTCTCCGGTGGTGGGAGTAGGAGGCCCAGCCCCACTGCTGGAATTGAACCTCCGTCCCAGTGGGCCACAGTCCCGCGCACAACCACTACGCCACCGGGGCTCAGCCCAAGTTGATTGTTTTTATACAGCTTCTTCCCTATCTTTTCAGTAATTTTTGTGTTTGCTCTACTTTTTCCTCTCGTTTTGTAACACAAGCAAAATAAGCCTTTTAGGCGATCAGATCTGGTGCAAGACTTTAGACTCCTTCTTGCAAGTCTGGGTGTTGTCTTGGTCCTCATAGACTGTCACAGATTGAGAGGGAGTCTGTCAGGCCCCTGCTGTTAGGATTCCTCTGGGAATGTTTCCATAAGAACGAGGAAAATGCCAATTTTCAAAAGCAGCAGTGAACTGTGTAAAACTCTAAAACCATTTATGAAAAAGCCTGCATATTGGCCTCTTTAGAACACAAAGCAATTATATCTCAGTAGAAAGTGATCTCATGACCCTCTTTAGAAGTGAAGTGGGTTGTATTTCTAATAAAGTCACTGATGTTTGAACTGGAAGCCAGAGAGCTTATCTGGGTGGGTGTCACTCTTATGTTTGTTTGCTATATTCATTCTGAGAAATAGCCAGCGTGTTTTCCAAAATGGAATTTTGTCACCAACTGACAGTGAATATTCTTAAAATTCTGTACCTTTTGGAACTTTTCTGGAATTTTCACACATGACCCACTGACACAGAATAAGCATAATTATGTAATTCTTATGTAGGGTCCCAGGAAGCCTCAAAGATGCCTGGATCACGTGAGAGATGTGTATCTGTTAATGTCAACTGTTTCTTGAAAACTTGGAGTATTCACTAGTCACTGTGCGTCAGCATCAACTTGCTGGTCGTGAGTTTCCAGTATTGTTAGCTAGCTTGATGAAAAGTTCCAAAGCACTTTCTGGATCAAAATGAGACTCCCAAATGACAGAAATGCTTGGAAGAGCTGATCTTTTTGGTTAATTAATAAAGATGATTTTGTAGATTAATAAGTCAAAAAGAACACCAAATAGAGCACATTTATTTATTTATTTATTTGAAAATCTCTCATCTGAGTTAATCCCCTTCACTTAATTTCTCTCAACATCCCCTTTTTGTTTGACAAGCCTTGTGGCAGCAGTCTCTTTAGTTAAGAGAGCAACCTTGAGTCCTTCTCTCCATTGTCCCCAATTCTCTGGTGCCTGGGACATCCCCACTTCTCCATTGTGCTGATACGTAGCACCTTCTGTTTTTGCAAGTGCAGACGCTGGGGAAGGTGGCCAGGTGTGATGGTGACATGGAGGCTAGGCAGTGGCACACAGGCCTAACTTGAATAAGTGAATATTAGTGGTGCTATAAAATATGTTCTCTCCTAGAGAGTGGCAAAAGGAGCTCCCCCAGGGATATATCATTCAAGTAGCAAGGAAATTGGGATGGGATGAAATGGAAGGGCATGTAACAGCGTGAGCAGTCCAGTCCCAGAAAAATGACAGTAGCAGAGGAAGATGGCTTTCCTGGGTGGTGCAAATGATTGAGTGTTCTGTCACCAGCAGAATGGTTGGCAACTAAAACCCACCCAGAGGTGCCTTAGCACCCAGGCCTGCCAGTCTCCAAACCTCACAACCTTGAAAACAGCGTCGAACAATTCTGCTCTGCACACAGCGTCGCTGAGTCAGAATCAACATGCTGGCCCCCGTTTGGGTTTTCTCCTTGAAAAGAGTGTCTCACAAAGGCTAGGTGCATCCTAGCTCTTTAAGTGTCTAGTAAAAATACACATATAATTCTGATCGTATGGTCAATTCAGAATGAATAAAACTGAGGAACAGTCTAAGAATCACATCTTGAAGAAATTGATCCTGTATCAGGGGAGTCAGCTGTAGGGAGTTATGTGGAATGTCCCTGCGATGAGCCAGACAATTCTCCCATAAAGCAGAATAGCCAGCACCTGATTGCAGCTTGCACACGTGCAGAGACTCCCACTGAGTGGAGTGGGTCAGCAGGGTCAGCAGTGAGCTAAAGGTGCAGGATTTGAAGCTGAGCAGAGGCTGCTGAGTCACCGCCTTCTCCCTTAAGCAGCCCTCTCTGCTGCTCAGAACTACTCCTGCTTCAAGGTTCCAAAAGGCACCTCTTAACCCATTTCTCAATCAGGAATGCCCTCACAGTGCTTCTTCACCTTCCTAGTGCCACAACCCTTTCATACGGTTTCATTTTCGTTGCTACGTCAGAACTGTCATTTTGCTGCTGTCATGAATTGGGCACCCCCTATGAAGAGTCGTTCGAGCCCCAAAGGGGTCGTGACCCACAGGTTGAGAACCGCTTCCCTAGACCCTCCCCTGGATGGCTGACAGGGTGTCCTGTGACTTCATCAGAAACAATAAGGGTCAGGGACCCTGCTTCGGTGTGAGATTGCTGTGTATTCTCTAGACTCCTTGTATCAGTTTGCAGTCTTCTCTTGACAAGTAAACCCCACTTCCTGTTGCCCTCCCAAACTGTAAGCACCCCGTATGTATCCTCCACAAACACCCACACTGGCTGAAGTCCAAGTCTGGGGAGTGCCATTGGGTAATGTGCTTAACTGCTAACCAGTAGGCTTTTCAAGTCTACTCTTTGGAGATGTTTCCAAAGAAAGAACCGGCAATCTACTCTCCCCACCTCCCCCTCTCCCCCCAAAGAAATCAGCTTCTGAAAACCCGATCCATGAGTCGATCGCAGTTCTACTCTGACACACATGGCAACTGGTACTGTCCACTGTTTGGGTTTCTAAGATAACAGGGAACAAGCGAAATAAAATCTGTTTTAAGGCTGCCCCGCTGGTCATAACAGTTAGATTAGTATAGCCCGTTGCCTGTTGGTTACATAGATAATTTAGACCACTTCCACACGACCCAAAATTGCATTTCCATTTTTATTCTTCCATTTTATTTTCTTTATATTGCTTTCTGTAAAACTGAGCTACTAAAGACATGATTCTTCACAAATGCTTTCTGAAAACAACAGGTTATTTCCCATCTGAGAAACTTGATAGCTGCTCTCTTGGCAATAAGAGACATTTCTGAATTTTTGGTAAATGTTAGAACAATTGGTTTTCTGTTTAGACGTCCTTGGCCTGTCTTGGAAAGGATTTAGTTTGCTTTAGACACCGTTCCCTCCTGACTTCTGAAAGCTCTCTCTCTACCTGCCCTCTCCAGCCCCACATTTTGTAAGAGCTTAGAATTTGGGGGGGTGAAACATTTGCCTCCCTCCCTCCCACAGCAAGTTTGGCGAGTTTCAACCCTTCCAGTTACTTTGTATCTGGTTGAGACTCCTGAGTGGAATTTCAGAAGTCCCCTGAGAGAAAGAAGAGAAAAGCTCCTTTAGAAGGAAAAGAGTAGAATTTCCATTAAAAGGACACTCATTTGCAGTATTGTTTTTCAAAATGTGCTACTCAGACCACTGCTGGTAGACTGGATGTTTGGTGTGAAACCTTGCTGAACTTTTCTTTAATGTCATATTCAATATTTTGATAAGTATTGACAACTGATTCTACTTTTTCACTTATAATATGTGTGCCTCCTTTCATTAAAAACTTTCATTAATAAAATATAAACCCAGATATATATATTTTAAGAAGCCTTCTTGCTCAGTTTCTACTATGCCACACTGCAATGGATTGTCATCCATCTAGGTTGACTAGAGGGTAATTGGTTCAGCATGGAAATATGACCAAAACCCTGAGAAGTTGGGTACATAAATGACAAGAGTTTGGGAGGGAACTTCTCCAAGAATGGCAGATGGGAGAGTATTATAGAGTTTCAACCTTCAATGCAAGATCAAAGGTGCTTATCCCAGTAAGCAAGAAGCTGGTGGCCCAGGGCTTAATTTAAAACAGAACAGTTTACCTCCATACACCACCAGGTAGAGATCTATGTGTTATTTAATTTAACCTTTAACTGAGGGTCTAGTCTTGAAGAGGAAATGACTCTGGGGAAGTAAGAATTGGGGTAAGAGCTCAACAGTCGGAACTCAGAAGAATTTGGGTAAAGCAGATCACACAAAGGCAGCAGCGACTTTAAGAGGGCTTTGTTTCCTGCAGAGAATAAGGCACTGATCCTCTTGAGTCTGTGACAAGCCAGAGTCCCTCATGTAGAATCTATTCATGAATTTCATTATAGAGGGCAGATTCAGCAGGGTGGTGAAAGGCCAAGATTCTCAGACTTAAAAAGTAAAAAAACAAAATAAAAATCTGTTTCTGAAGAGTCAGCTCAGATTCATGACAACCCCACATAAATCATAGTAGAACTGTGTTTTATCAGGTTTTCAATGGCTGACCTTTGGGAAGAATATAGATGTCTTGACCCTTCTTCCAAGCCATCCCTTTGCTGCTTCAAACCTCTAACCTTTCTCTTGGCAACCCTGTGTCTTACCTAGGGACTCTATTGCATCACCTAGAGACCCTATTGATGATGTGGTTGCTGCTACCTGCAATAGAGTTAGCCCCTACTCGTTGACCCAGTGCACAACAGGAAGAACTGTTGTTCTCCCTAGGGTTGTCTGACTGATTTTCAGAAGTAGATAGCCAGGTCTTTCTTCCTCATCTGCCTTAATCTGCAAGATCTGCTGAAGCATCACAACAACATACAGTTGTCCACTGACAGAGTGGTGGTGGTGGTTGAGAATTGGCTAGGAATTGAACCTGGGTCTCCTGTATGGGAGTTGAGAAATTTATCACTAAATTACCTTAAACAAAGCAGTCGCTCAATGATGAGGAAAGCAGCATATAATCATTGCTAGATTTCTTTTTCCTTTGAAACAGGAAAAGAACAAAGCAAAAATAAATGAAAGAGAAGTGCCCTTTTCTGTGCTTATATTTGGTACAGGATCTAGAAATGGAATTATCGTTTTTATCCTTCCATGCTTCTGTGTTGTGACAGTGTTGGGTCCAGGGCCAACCCCCTATGTACTGGTGAGTCTAATGTAGCATCTGAGTAAAACCCTCACTAACCTGAGTTCATCTTCCAACCAAAGGCATCCCCTTTGCCCTGGACAACCACTCCCAGAGTGAATGCTTTTATTTTATTTGAGAACTGTAGCTGTTTTGACTGTAGTGCGTACTCCTACCTTGCTACTTTTGTTAAGAGCAGGTGAGAAAATACAAAAAGTTAAGGAACGAAAAGAGTACAGAGATGGCCCACGCTACTGACCTAATATGTTATCTGGTAGCATGTACAAACTAAATCACTTACTCCTTCAATCACTGATAGTTTTCTCTCTAAACGTCACACCCTTGGGATACCTCTTGTACTCACGTGGAGCAAGTAAGTAATTGTGTTCAGTGCCTGAGTAGTACGTTTCTACTTAGAGCAGAGAAGGAAATTCAGGTGCTTAGCTTGATTTCACCTGGTCTGTGGCGTCATCTTCCCATCCCTACTCCCTTCAAGTCTTCATTAAGAGCAGAGTTTGGAGGTTCACAGATAACAGACCAAGTGTTGGAATCTTGGCATCAGGTGGAGATGTGCTTTTGCAGAAAGGAAAGGTGTGACTTGGACTGTTTATTTGGAGAAACATGTAGTGCAAAACAAGTACATGGTGACATCATGGAAAGTACACCGGCTGGTGTGCATTTGGACCTAAGTCAACACCGAAAAGCTCCCATGTTTTACATTTTACTTTGGTGAGTCTTAAAAACTTGTGAACAGCCATCTAAGGTTCAACTATTCTCTGTTACCTGGAGTCACGAAAAGTAAAGAAAATCAAAGAAGTGTGCATATAATTAGCTCGAAGGATTAATGAGTCAATTGAACTGCAACAGCCAAGACCTTGAGACCAAATTGTGCCTGGTTATCACTGCTGATCTCAAAAGTATCACCATGAGGGCTGAGCCCCGGTGGTGTAGTGGTTGTATGCCAGACTGCGGCCCACTGGGACGGAGGTTCAATTCCAGCAGTGGGGCTGGGCCTCCTACTCCCACCACCAGAGAGCAGTGATGCCCCCCCCCCCGAAAAAAAAGTATGAAGGCCCCGTGTGGAGTGGAGAAAAATATGGGACAAAACTCAAAAATCATTTAAAAAACTCAGGTGTATTGGTTGATACTGACCATGACATAAAAAAAATTATGACTTTTCATGTTTGTTCCACTCATTTTTTCATTCCTTCACTTAACTCTGAGTTACATATATGTAGCCAGTGGAGGGATGGGTAGTCCAGTGTCAAAGTTCTTGCTTTTATGTAGGAGCCTGGATTTAATTTCCTGCCAGTAGACCTAATGCACAGCTACCAGGTGAGACTTCTGTTACTGGAATGCTGCACAGATTTCATCAGAGCTTCCAAACTAAGGGAAACTAAGAAGAAAGGCCTGGAAATCTATGGATCATAATGCTTTGCTCTGCAACCGTTCATGAGGATGGTTCAGGACTGGACAGTGTTTTGTGAGCACAAGTTTCCACCGTGTATGAGGCTGCCGAGGCTCTAGCCAATTAGGCACCAGCCAAAATCAACCCTATAAGACAAATGGTATAGTGAGAGATATACAAACCATTGAGAAGGGGACATTTGCATGGTGCTGCCATGGGACCAACAGGCTTTTGCGGAGTTCCAGTGGCGCAGGTTAACTGTTCGGAGTGTGGAGGAGAAAGGAAAAACAACCTTTCTTTCCTTTGATCTCTCCTTGCTGTTTAATCTCCTTTATATCTCAAAATACTGAGGATCATGGTCTAACCAAGTGATTAATAATTGCGGGTGGGCAGTTCTTTCTTACGCCTCAGCTGTGTGTGCCTACAAGGTGGTGGATGGTCAAAGTGTAGAGTTCCACGTGTTTGCCCTCATTTGACTCATGCAACTAAGTGCTAGTAATGACTGAGATGGTCCTTTGTGACAGCAGTGTCTGTCTGAGAAGATCCCCATTCTTTCTCTTACTAATCATGTGACTTTGCAGAGGTTATGTAAGCAAAGCAGTCCCAGTTTCCTCCTCTGAAAAATGAGAGCAATGAAAGGGCATATCTTGTAAGGTCGTTAGGAATATTAAAAGAAATAATCTGTATAGAATATCTGGAACACAGTGGGACCTTTAATATTAGACATTTTCAGTCATTACAAAGTGATTAACCCAGAAAGGGTCTCAGAGCATCCAGAGGAGAGTTCTACTACACTATTTGTGTGTGTAATTGTTTATTCTTGAACAGAGGGTACAGTCATCTGACCCCTAAAAGCAAGCAGTTGAAAGACCATGTAGCTTGTTTTCTCGTGTTGAAGATATTTTGGGAGAGTAAGAGTAAGAGTAGCTAAGATTGGATAGGTTCTTCTTTAAAAAAACAAAAAGCAAAACAATTTTATTGGGGCATGATCCACATATCATGTAATTCAATCATACTAAGCAGAGTTGTACAACTATTACCACAATTAATTTTAGAACATTTTTTCTTTCTTCTACTTCTTTTCTTTAAATCATTTTATTGAGAGCTCATGCAACTCTTATCTCAATTCACACATCCATCCATTGTGTCAAATACATATGTTGCCATCACCATTTTCAAAATATTTTCTTTCTAATTGAGCCCCACACTATTTGTGTGTGTGGTGTTTATACTTGACCAGAGGTTTCAACTGTCTGGCTTGCTTTTCAGGGCCAGATGACTTAATCCTCTGGTCAAGTATAAACAACCACACACACAAATAGTGTAGTAGAATGCATCTAGATGCTCTAAGACCCTTTCTGAGTTACTCACTTTGTAATGACTAATAATGTCTGATATTAAAGTTCCCACTGTGTTCCAGATATTCTATTTCAGTTCATTTCCATCCTCCTCTATCCCCTCTCTCTCATGAACCCTTGATAATTTATAATTTTTGTTTCATGTCTTACACTGACTGATGTCTTCTTTCACCCACTTTTCTGTTGTCCATCTCCCTGGGATTGGTTATATGTAGATCATCGTAATTGGTTCTCCCTTTCTCCACCTTCCCCTTTTCTTATACTTCTTGTTCTTATACTTCTTGTACCTCCCCAATTTCTCCGCAGCCTCCCCAAGAAACCATTAATCTAGCTACTCTCTCTCTCTCTATTTACCCATCTTGGATTTCATCTAGTGAAAAATCCCATAACAAAAACCAAAGAAACAAAAAAGTTACTTAGCTTTTTTGTGCAATAACAAAATAGAATAGAGAAAAACTTCAATTGAAAAGAAAGCATAAAAACCTGAACAACTTTAATATGAGTCAAAAGGGAGATCAAGTAATGAGGCATAAAAATTTGACCTACCTGCGTCTACCATAAACTACTTTCCAAGGCACTCTGCATGATAGCAAGGCTATTAACAGCCATAAACTGTGTTCAGAGGTTATTCACTGGAGGCTTAATCCACATGTATTTCCCCTGCACTTTTTTTTAAACTGATACAATTTTTTAATGGTTCACAAGG
This sequence comes from Nesogale talazaci, assembly GCA_004026705.1. Lineage (NCBI taxonomy): Eukaryota > Metazoa > Chordata > Mammalia > Afrosoricida > Tenrecidae > Nesogale > Nesogale talazaci. Next base: position 46,071 of record PVJH01002565.1, on the reverse strand, counting down.
GAGATCAAATAAGATGTTACATTTTACGCCAACTGCTACAATTGTCTCTATAATACTTTCTTCAGATAACAAGCTTATTCATTTCCCTCAAGATGGTAACAGGGAATTCACTGGAGGCTTAATCTATGTGTGGACCCTCCACATGGATTTTAGGCTTCCACTGTTACCCATTGCCTGCAAACTGGGTGTTCATAATTTCAGCTCTGATACCCTTCCCTCCTTCTGATTTGGACTATATTTCTGGTGTATTTCTTCCATGTGGATTTGGTTGACACCTCACTGGATGAATTTGTTGCTAGTATTTTGATATGTGTATAATACAATAAATGATAATATATGTGTAACGCAATAAAATAATAATAATAAGCTTGTATCAAGTGTCAGACATTTTACCTGACACAAAGGGAGACGATATAAGGGAAAGTAAACATGCTGCAGGTCCTGCTTTTTGGAATTTGTAGGCTGTGGAAGGCACATGGTAAATACAGAATTATATTAATGGCAAAGTGAAACCTTGTATAATACTTCACACTTGTTGCGTCTTGAACCTAGGTTCCCAAACATATTTGTCTGCCCCATTTCCAGAAAGCAATAACCTCTGTGCCCTCCAGCAATTAGAAATGGTTGTGGTATAGCCCATAATCTAGGACCAAGTGTAGTATCTGCTTTTGCAATTTCTCTGATTTATTCCAGTGTCCCTTTGTCCCAGGGCATGGTATCGTCCACTTCGGGTAATATTGATTTTAGGCGTACACAATTTAGAAGGGATAAGAAAAGGGAAGGTGGTAGTGGCTAGGCCACAATCAGCCCCTACGGGGAAGCCTTGTACATTTAGAGGGCTTACTCAAGTACAAATTGGAGCAATAAAGAAAAGCAAGAAGATAGAGAGCCTCCTTGGATAAGCATCAGCGACGGAAAGGAAGGGATGGACAAGCTACTTAGTCTTTCCTTTTATCTTGTTATTTCGGGTACTCCGTCCTTCCCCGTACTCTGATATTAATGGTGGCAACACCCTCAAAGGTTTAAGACTTTGAGACACAGTTGGCAGTTCTCGCAAGGCCGTGGGACAAAAGACGTCGGGAAACATTTCTCAGGGAGATTCTGTTGTTTGATAGCCGTCCTCAAGTAGGCCAGGGTTTGATTTCCACCTAGTGTACCGCCTGTGCAACCATCGCCCATCAGATAATGGTTGTGATCTAAAGTGTTTGTGTGTTGTGTGATCTAAGATGGACTTCAAAGAAAAGCTTGTTATTTCGCAACATCACCCATTGGGAAACCCTGTGGATCCCAGCAGTCCAATCCCCACTGCTCAGCATTTAGTTCTGTTCTGGCCAGGGTCAGGTTGACATGTGTTCGGTGTTGACTTGAAGACACCTAACAATAACATGAAACAATTTTAACCTTAGGTTGACCTCAAGCATCAGAGACACGTGTGTGGGTTAATAAATTGTGTTTGTGTGTGTGTATGATATGGAGGCCCTTTAAAGCACAGGTCCAAGGTCATGATCCCTCATGCCCATAATGTAGAATGATCTTGTCCTGAAGCCCCAAACTGTGTAAATATCAGACATTTTTCATCTAAGTCTCTGCATCAACCTGTCCATGTTGAGTGGAACCAACGGTCTGGAGGTCCTGTCCTTCTCAACCTCTTCTTTTTAAAGTCTGCAGGTTTTTCATTCCTTTTTCTTCCATATAGGAACTGGTGAAAGTGGAAAAAGCACCTTTATCAAGCAGATGAGAATTATCCATGGATCTGGTTACAGTGATGAAGACAGAAAAGGCTTCACGAAGCTGGTTTACCAGAACATATTCACTGCCATGCAAGCCATGATCAGAGCGATGGACTCCCTCAGGATACACTATGTCTGTGAGCAGAATAAGGTAATGTGCCTTGGGGACTTTTCCCGGTTGGGAATACATATTTTCCTACTTTGAACAGAATGGTTTAATGACTTTTGGATAGGTCTCAAAAGAAGCTCTTGATTTTTAACTCTGAGGTGGAGATTCACTAAGGGAGTGTGAGGAGAGGGGTTTCTATCATCTTCTTTTGAATTTAGGTAGCAGGCACAAGGCCTTATTTGGCATAAGGCGTGGCACAAATTGCCATTACCCATAACCCTAGATATTCAAATCCACTCAGAAGCACTTTGAAAGAGAATTCTGAAAACCCAGTCATTGAAAAGTCTATGGAGCACAGTTCTATTCTGATATATGCATTTGCCATGATTCAGAGTTCACTCCAGGGCAAATGGTTTTGATTTTAGTAGTATTATATCTCTATATAATACTATGCTGTTACAAGTGTCTTAAGGATTCAGAGTGATTATAGATATATTTCATTTGTCATTGTCAGGGACCGAGATGAGCAATACATGCGTATTTTCCCTTTCAGCTATCATGCCCACTTATTTACTTCATTAGAGCTTTGTTTGTTTATTTTGTGATCTAGTCTTTTTTGTGACCTGTTGCTGATACATGCCGTTGAGTTTGTTCCTTGATAGAGACCCTTGATATAACATAGAGAACCCTTGGTGCAACAATGGAAACATTGCTCAGTAACGGATCATCATCATGACTGTAGTTTGATTTTTTTTTGGTGGGGGGCATCACTGCCCTCTGGTGGTCAGGGAGCTACCCAACCTTGCTGCTGCTGGATTTGAACCGCCAAGCCAATGGGCCGCACAGTCCCGCACTCAACCACTATGCCACTAGGGCTCAGCCTGATTGTAGTTTGAACAGCTATTGCATTAATCCAAGTCCTTGAAGGGCTTCCTCCTTTTCAATGACCTTCTACTTTACCAAGCATGATGTCATTTTCACGGAATAGTCTCTTTTGATAATGTGTCCAACATGCAATGAAATACATGACATGAAATCTTCCCATCCTCACTTCTAAGAGGCATTCTGGTTGCACTTCTTCCAAGATAGACATGTTTGTTCTTCTCACAGTCCATGGAACTTTAGATTTTCTTCACCAACATCATAGTTCAAATGCATCGATTTTTTCTGCTGTCTTCCTGATTTGATATCCAGATTTTACATGCATATGAGGCCATTGTTGGGTTGGGTCAGATGTACCATCTTCATCACAGTGACACTCTTGCTTTTCAACATACTTTGAAGAAGTTAGGGGCAACAGCCTTGCCTGACACAGCAAGTCATTTGATAAATTGACTGTGGCATGCCAGGTGTTGATCTTTTCCTGGGAATGAAGTAATGGTTTCAAGGAGCAAAGCTCATGTCTCAGCTAGCACTGTGCCCTCATGAAATGATGGCGTCAGAATACAATTTGCTGTCCTAATGCCACTGATTACTTAAAATATGAGAAAATAATGAGATAGGTGAGAGAATGAGACAAATAGAATTGTATATGATATATTGGAATAAAACTTATAAGAACAAAACACAATACCTGACTTCATTAAGACTCTATATTAGAAATGGCTTATATAAAACAATTTATACCAAGGTACAACATGATAATAATGAGATAAATGCCATATACACCCAGGAGTATATTAAACAAAGAATTTAGAGACTTAAATTGCAAAATTGTATGGACCTTACCCAAAGAGCAAGTTGGACCTGCTTCTACTATTATATATACATATACGCATATTATTATATATCACACACAAATATTATACATACAGATATACACATAGATTTACTTGTATGTATCAAAGCCAGCGAATAACTTAACTTTGATTACTCAGTAGCTGAACTACATAGAGAAAACACAGTGTGTACCAACTTGCAGACTAACCCTTACTTATGTTGAGTACCTCATGTCTTGAGGTTTCTTGACAGTCTTGAGGGAACAACGAAACTATCTTGCCTGCAGTCTTGACTTTCCACAGTGTTATGCTGAAAGGTGTCTGATGTGAATTCTTTCTGTTATGGGCCCAGTAATATGAAAGATGCACAGTGGGGCATCTGAAGAGTCTACAAATATTTAGAAACGAAAAGTCAAACTCACTGCCATTGAGTAGATTCTGTCACATAGGGACCCAGTAGGACAGGGTAGGACTGCCCGGTGGGTTTCTGAGCTTGCGGTTCTTGATAAGAACAGAAACCTTCACGTTTCTCCTACAGAGTGACTGGTGATATCAAACTGATGACCTGGTGGACCTGGAGGTTCACAGCCCAACACATAACCCACTACCACCAGGGTTGCATTGCCTTTGCATATGTGTTAGTCTGGGTAGACTAGAGGAACAAATTTCATAGACACACATATAGATATAAGGAAAAGATCTATATATAAAAGAAATAGGACATTGAGAAAGCATCCCAATCCAGTCCAGTACAGTCATAAGTCTGATATAACCCACATGCCCGATATCAGTCTATAAAGTCTCCTTCCAACTCATGAAGTCACAGGTCAGTGGGTGCAGAACCCTGGCGCTGGCTGGGTCACCTCATGGCTCAGGGTCCATCAACAGCATCCCGTGGTGGCAGAAGCAACTCATTGCTGGCAAAGGTCTCCATGTGGCTGCCCCAGCTTCAGAGGTCCGGCTCCATCAGGTCAAAGCCATGTGGTCTCTCCACTGGCTCCTCCAGCTTCTCAGACGCTGCCATCTTGTCTTGTCCTCGATTCATCGTCTCTGAGGCTAAATTCCAACAATTGGGGAGATAGCTTCTCATCTTCACAAGGGAAATATCACCAGATTTCCCAGAAGTCTCAGGAGAAAGCCATGCCCACACAGAGGCCTCATTGGCTACTCAATGACTATCTCCAGATTAACAGGCTAGACTCCATCCCTACATCTCAATCATGAAATTAACATAAGCACATGACTGCCACAGCATATATGCATCATATTATTTTTGAAACGTACAGATACTTCTTAATTATCCTGTATAATGTCTTTTTAAACATAGACTTTCTGTAAAAGGAAATAGTGGAAAGAACGAGGAGGCAAAAGACATATAGGTATAAATATAGGCAGTCACATATGTAAATATATTAATATATGATGATGGGTATATAAATCTAATGCCCATATATTTAAATGTTAAGTATTAAGGTAGCAGAAAGGCATTGAATCTCTACTCAAGTACTCCTTCAATGCAGGAACAATTTGTTCTAATAACCTGGCATTTTGTGATGTTCATATCACAAACATGATCACTGAAGTCAAAATGGATGCATTAGCAAATGTGGTGAAGAAAGATGATGGTGCCCAGCTATTAAAAGATATAGTGTCTGGGGTCTTAAAGGCTTGAAGTTAAATAGTGGCCATCTAGCAAGGAGGCTACAAGGTCCACATGGAAGAAGTACATCAACCCATGTGAGCTCAAGGTATTGATGGAAAAACGTATGAGGTATCCAAAGACCCCAAACAAACAAATCTATTGATACAAATGATGGAGACCCAAAGTCTGTATGTAGACAATTAGACACTCCCTCAGGAAACGGTCATCAGGTAAGTACGGGGCAGCTAGAACACAGCATAGCATCCATTGAAAACACCACATTCCTCTGGTTCTTTAATGCTCACTGCCCCCGCCTCCAACTATCATGGCCCCAATTCTATCTAACAAATTCGACTAGACCAGAGCAGGTACAGATAAGAACTACTGACACATGGAACCCAGGACAGATAAGCCCTCAAGAACAGGAATGAGAGTAGTGATACCTTGAGGTTAGAGGGAAGGGGAAGGTAAGAGGAGAGGGAGAGAAATGAGGAACCAACCACAATGATTAATACATAACACCTATTCCCCACTCCAAAGGGGGTGAATAACAGAAACCTGGGCAAAGAGAGGTTTACTGTGCCAAACCAACCAATGAACACATGTGGGATTAATTGTAGGGAGGAAAGCTAAATGGCTCTTTGATGATCGGACCTTAGCTTGTTAAGTACCTCAATTTGCAAGCTACATCACCTGTGGGACACCTAACCCAAGGGCTGTGTCGCTGTAGTTTGAGGTTCCTTCAAGCCCTGCTTCCTCACACTCTTGGAATATATATCTCTTGAGCTGGGGACTGTTGGACCCTGTCATTTGGCTAGCTGTTGATATTCTGTATTGCTCTTTTCTGCCTGTGACTGGATAGCCTGAATTACTCTACAGAGGTCTACCTGGTGGTCCTCAGTACTTTAAGAACTGCCAATGTATTAGCTGTCTCATGGAAGTTAGTTGCATTTATTCATTTGTACTACTTTGTAGATTAATTATACACACACACACACATTAGTGACCTGGTTTTGTTTCTCTAGAGAACCTTGTCTAACATAGTGAAAAATATGAGAATAAAAGTAATTTACAATTTTTCATTGGTCCACGAGGGTGAGAGAGGAAGGAAGGGAAAAAGCTAACTTCACAAAAAAGAGGGTTCAAGCAGAAACAAAATGTTTTGAAAATCACGATAACAGCATAGGTACAAATGTATTTGATACAATTGATGTGTGGATTGTTTGTTATAAGAGCTATTAGGGCCCCCAATAAAATGATTGATTAACAATAAAAAAGTAGACTTTCTGCAGAAGGGGCATGGCCAGACCACCCTGGTGATGATGTAAGTTAGACTGTCGTCCCCTTTTATAAAAACGTGTTTTGAATACTGTCTGGGGTGTGTTGACTAGGGAACACTTGGGACTCAGGGATGGAAATTAGAAATTTTATTTGTAAATAGACCTATGAGGGGGAAATGTAAGTCAGTTCTGCTTACCTTAGAAGCATGTGTTTGTAAACTTCAATCAGATATACTAATCAAGTTTTCTGAAATGTTTTCCACAAAGTCTTTGAGACACTGAGTATAAAACCTTTGAGTCAAAAGGTTTTATGAGGTTACTAGTTCACAACTGCCCCTTGCTTTCTGAATCTGAATTCTTCTTCATAATGCTATGGCCCAAGTTAGACCTCCCATCTCTTCATTTGCCCTTTCTGGCTCCAGTCTCACTGTCTTTCTCCTCCAGGTAGCAAAATTAACTCTCGGCAGACTTCTTTCTCAAACATATATATTCTGGAATGCATCCTGAAATGACTTCAGGAAAGGCAGAAGTTTGAATGGAAAGAACACTTGACTGGTTCCCCAAATTATGGACTCAGCCCATAGCTCTTCTGTGTGTCTTGAACAGAAATGAGCAACTTTTCTCTGTAAAGAGTCAGAGAGTACATCCTTTAGCTCTGTACACCCTACTTGGATGGCCCCTGTCTCAACGACTCTACTGTGCCCATGTAGTATAAAAGCAGGCATAGACAACACCTACACGGAATGAGCATGACTCACTTGAAAATTGTATTTACAAAATATAAAATCTATTATTAACCTATGGACCATACAAACACTAGCCATGGGTGTAATTGACCCTTGGGTCACAGTTTGTTAGCCATCGTCTTAGAGGAAGACCCAACCCTCTGAGGAAGACCCAACCCTCTTGGTCACCAGTCTCCTTACCTGGAAATGCAGATAGCCCAGGATCTGTTTACTACATAAGCCAACATGAACTAGAGGAAGTGTTTTTAAAAATTAAAAGACACTGGAGACACAAAAAGATAAGATTATTATTGGGATGACTTCCAGAAGTTAGTGAACGCATTGTTGCTGCTATTACATCTTGAGAGCATTCTGACATATACCTTCTTTATCATTTTCAAAATACTTTTCTCTGGAAGCTGGTTCTGGTTCTAACATAGAAACAACAAGCAAACAAAAAGCACCTCCAACTTACTGTCAGGGAGCTGAGGCAGACTTGTCCTGACCTCATGGGAGAGGGTAGAACTATCCTTGTTGTTTGCCTAGACTCTTTATGGGACTAGAAAATGTCTTTCTCTTCGGTACAGCTGGTATGCAACAAGGTAACGTGCTATTGTGTATTCTGAGTGTGCTCAAAAATGATGGTAATATTAGGTAGGAGTCACTGTGTGGTGCAGTCACTGTGCTTGGTGACTAAGTACTGTAAGTTTGAGTCCTCTCAAGGACATCAGAAGAAGGCCAGGTGATCTATGTCTAAAAATTCTGTTGTTGAAAATTCTATCTACTCTGACACACATGGTCTTACCATGGGTTAAAATGGACCGGATGGCAATTGGTAGTGTTAAGCAATTAGTAAAAGATGCAAATGTTTTCTTCAACAAAAGTACTACTTGTTGTTATTATGTACTGTTGAATCAATTCCCAAGCAGCCCTGGATAAAATAGGACAAAACACTGCGCACTTCTGCTCCAGCTTGACAATTGTTGCTATGAGCTTTTTTTTTTTTTGGGGGGGGGGGGGAGGGAGGCATCACTGCCCTCTGGTGGTGGGAGTAGGAGGCCCAGCCTTGCTGCTGAACTTGAACCCCCAACCCAGTGGGCCACAGTCCCGCACACAACCACTACGCCACCAGGGGCTCAGCCCTGTTTGAGTTTCTTGTTGAAGCCACTGCCTATCCATCTCCTTGAGGGCCTCCCTCTTGTTCACGGACTAGCCTCGGTGTCTTTCGACAGTCTCTCTTGATAATACATCCAAACTGTGTTAGACAAAGTCTTGCTGTCCTTGCTCCAAGGGGACATTCTGTCTTTGCTGCTTCTGAAACAGATTTGTGTTTTCTTTTGTGGGTACTTTCAATGTGCTTTGCCAAGACTATAATTCAAATGGAAAGTTGAGAAAAATGAATAGCTAAGACATGGATGGGAAAAGACACAAACAATCCTTAGACAACTTATTTTCCCATTGGTGCTGTCCTCCCCATATTTCTCATTGCTAAATATTTATTTCCATTATCTGTTTTGTTCTTAGCTGGAACCAATTTCTGAAAAGTATCTACAAAGATATTAAAAATGATTCTGGAAAACAAAAATAAATACAAGTGGTCTGATCTGAAGATTTTACTTAAAATTTCAGTGAGATTAAAGCTCAGCTAAGTGGATTGAAAATCAATTATTTGAAAGACTGCTTATTTTAAGAAAATTCCCAGAAATGTGGTTCACCGTTGGGCTTGTAGTAAACACTTATCTCTCTTTCCTTTTCAGTTAAGATGTAACCTGCAAAAGTTACTTCTCATGCCTTGTCTGCTTTTTACTTAAAGAAATGATTCATATGTATTTGCTCATCCTGTAGATAAGCCTTAATTTTTATGAATATCTCACCAGCGTGTCTCATGAGGGCATATTAAAATTTATAACTTCTTAAATAAATATGGCAAAGGCATTTGCTCAGCGACAAGCTTCCTAAGTCTGAGTTGTTTACTGGTGGTTTCAATAAAACCAGGAGAGCTGCTTCTCCTCCTTCTCTCTGTCTCTCTCTCTGTCTCTGTCTCTGTCTCTCTCTCGCTCTCTCTGCTGGCAGCATCGAGAACTTGGAAGATCCTCCTCCTTGGATTGATATGCAGTGAGGGAAATCTTTTTGATGTGATTAAGCATTCTGCTTCCTACTTCGGTAAAGACTGACTCCAAAGCCCCATAGAGACTCTCTATTAATCTGAATTGGCTTGGTGGCAGTGGGCTTAGAGCTTTGAACATTCTGCAGTCTTCTTGGATGATTTGGATACTGGCTTGCTGAAGGGCAAAGCTAGGCCTGCCCGACTTCCCAATAATTTTTTTGTTTGTTTTTGTTTTTTGGGGGGACATCACTGCCCTCTGGTGGTGGGAGTAGGAGGCCCAGCCTTGCTGCTGGATGTGAACCTCCAAACCAGTGGGCCGCAGTCCCGCGCTCTACCACTACGCCACCGGGACTCAGCTCCCCCCCACCCCCAACCTTTTATTTCTATTGTCAGTGATCTCTTTCTGTAGCTGGCCTCAACTTCTTCATTGCCCTGCTGCTTATTAAACAAACAAACAAACAAACAAACAAACAAACAAATGAAAACCAAATAAGGCCCTTGTCCAGTTGTCATTGAGTTGTTTCTGACTCATGGGGAGCACATGTGTCACCAAGTAAAACTGAGCCGTAGGGTTTTCAAGCCCGTGACCATTCCGAAGCAAGATCACCAGACCTTTCACCTGAAGTGTAGGTGGTGGGTTCCGACCACCTACCCGCTGTAGGTTAGCGCCACCCAGGACTCTTGTTGCTTATACTCACTGTCCTCAAGTCAACTCTGATTGATAGTGACCTTAAAGGACAGAGTAGCAGTGGCCTGTGGGTTTCCAGAACTGTAATTGTAAGCCTAGAAAACCTCATCTTTCTTCTGAGGAATGCTTGGCAGTTTCAAAGAGCTGGCCTGTGGGTAGCAGCACAATGCAAACCCAGGTCACATCACATTTGCTTATCATGCACCCACGTTTTAATGAATCACAAAAGGAACTCATTATAAAATTTTTGAAAAGCTAAAAATAGCATGTTGATATGGGAGGACCACTACCAGTTGTTAATGTTCTTCATTGCTAAGCAAAAAGTTGAAGGTATGAATCCACCAGAAGTCTCCAGGAAGAAATTCCTGGTGATCTATTTCTTAAAAAAATCGGCCATCAAAGACCCACTGGAGCCATGACCTGCAATTCTACTCTGATATACATGGAATCACCATGAGTCAGATGTGCTTGATGGTGCCTGTTGTTGTGTTTATTGGAAATGGCAAATGGGTTTCTTTGTCTGTAGTTCTCCCTAATATCTTGAATTTCAATCTTTTCTTGGACTGTTGTGTTTATCAGGGAACAAAATGACCCAAACAGAAGTTCTCGATCTTAGCTCTGCATTGGGGAATCAACTTTTCTGCTGCTGCCCAGTGGACCATCCTCTGAGAATTGTAATGAAATATTCTAGAAGGATATCTGAATTGAGAGCAGATTTTGTGTGGTTCATTTTGGTCTTTCTGGGTCCTGCTATAGCATCTGGCCATCAGGTTTCTTCCAGGGGAGAGAGAGCATCGGGCACCTCAGTGGCGACATCTGGTCCTTTTCCTACTGGCACTGTATGAAAATGCTCAGCAAAGGGTATCTAGTACATAGATATGTTATACTGATAATTTGCCCATAGTACCAGCTTTCGCTAAAAGTAAAAATAACTTAGAATTGTGTTTTGTAGTCAGATAGGGAAAATTTTTCCCCCAATCTCTGAGGAGAGGTTTATTTAGGGAGATAGTCCCAGTGGGGCTCTTCACACTCCAAGTGCAAAGGTACAGCATCAGCAGAGATTGGGAGACAAATCTTGGGAGCTGTATTAGGGATTAAAATCTTAGTACCCCAGTTTGTAAAAGGCTAAAATGGAAGTAACTACAGAAAGTTCATTTGAAAGGTCTCCATGTAGATTAAACTTCTACTGAATTCTTTCTGATCACTAAGAAAGGATATAGGTTAAATTTGTGCAGAGACAGAGGATCTTGAAAAGTAGACAACCTCCACCATTCTCCAGCCAATCCTGGGGTCCTAAAGTCATGAACCATGCCTATCAGTCGAGCCCTGACTGCCTTGGCCAGATGATGCTGGACCAGTCTTCTAAAATCTTCTGTTTGACAATATAGGTGCCCCACTGATGATCCTGGCCCTGCTTCTATAGTGCCACTTACAACAGTGATGCATTGATCTTTCCACCAATCATGAACTTGCGACAGTTTCTGTTGTGTTATTTAATTAGATTGATGACTTGAATGTTTCCTTGACCTGCGCTAATGATCCTCATCGGGGTGATGTGTCTGTGTCTTTGCATTTCTCTTTGTCTTTTTTAAGACATAATACATGTTCTCCTTAAACGATATTTGAGATGGAAGTCTCCTTTGCGGTCTAAATCAGAGAGAGCACAAGCAAGTTTCCGGTGGTCAGAAATGATTCAGGAGGGACATATGTCAAGATTTGTTTTAGAGTAAAAAAGGAGACCCCATTTTAAATACAGTTTAAAGGGAACATTTATTAAATCTTATGAGATGAAGACAACGCAAAAACACACACATCATCTGAATTAGGGAGGCCACCAAGAGGAGGTGGAAATGGCTTCCCTTGTTCCCCATTGAGATGTGAGATAAAGAGGGGGAGGGGGAGGGTAAAGGAAACTGCCACAAAAACTTGCTCATTGGTCAAGTGATGCATTACAAGTCCAGACACTTCTGCCATTAAATAGAGAGCTTACAAAGATTGGTCCAGGGCCTTCTGACCAATGCAGTCAGGACCCCCTGTCTGGGAGACCCCCTGCACTGTCTCCAGTTTGGTGACCTCCATCAAAGACACACAAGAAGGCAAACCTCCAAGTGAGACTGCCTCTACCAGGGCTGCCTGCAGAGAGTGACGGTAATCCACACTCTAAAGTCCTCTGCGTGAGGGCCAGATTACTTACCACCTTGCTTCCTAGGCAGAAAGCATTCAATGGAGACTCACTCTATGAGGGGCCTCTGCAATCTATGGGAGGACTTCATCTGTGCGGCGATTTGGGCCTGTTCCTGCTATGGTCCCCTTTTCAAAGCCAGGTGCTGAGGAGTTAAGCTCTAAAACAGACCTCAGTTATCAGTGGAGTGGCCTGCTGACTGCAAGGCTGGCCTCTCCTTTCGGCAAAGGCCACTCTGAGGTCCGCTATTCTCATGCCCATGACCGTACACAGAGATAAAGGGACCCAGGCAGGAACCCACCCAATCGGGCTTTTCTGAAATGCAGCATGCTGGTGAGAGTGCATGAGGGACTCCTAGTGGGGAAGTGGGACCAAAGTATTCCCAGGTAAGAAGGCAGAAAGACCTTTAACCAGCCCAGAAAAGATTTAAATAGAAATGTCCCAGGGGGTCTCAGTGACCGGGAACATAGGCAGCCAGAGTGCAAAAACTATAGTATCCATAGGGACCCAGACTCAGCTGGGGACTTCACCCTGCAGGGGTCTCCATGCATGTGATTGACATAAAAACACAGAACTTCACCTATCCTCGTGGGATCATCACTCTGAGCCTTCTCAGTCAGAGGAAGTGGGGTCAACAAGAAATTCCATAGGGACATTTTGTTAGGAAGCTATAAATGTAGTGTGACTCTTCCTGTATAGGTATTTTTAATAATAATTTATCAGGTATACGACTGAAACCTCTAAATGGAAGGAATATGGGGCAAAATAACAAAGTGCTTTTGTTTTTTAACATGAAAGAGAACATTGATAGTGTCTTAAATCTGTGGTTGGAGTACCTGGGTTAAATGCTTGACTATTACCCAAAATGTTGATGTTTTGAACCAACCTAGAGGCTCCTTAAAAGGAAAATCAGCTGTCTTCATCCGAAATATCATAGCCATGGAAACTCTGTGAGTGCATGTCTGCTCTGACATGCACGGAGTTACGATGAGCACAAGTGGACTCAGTGAAAACGGATTGGTTATTTGTCTTTAAATGTCTTCCAGCTTAACTTTGGATTCTTCAGAAAGGAGACCACAGTCTCGGGAGAATTTGTGAAAAACTCTAGTAAGAAAATTAAGTCCAGTTAAGTAGAAATAGTCGATTTATGTCACATTTACCAAAGAGTTTCTCATGGCTTGAAATATTTTAAGCCCCTCTTATTTTCTAATTTTGAAAATATTTTTCTGTCCCACTTCCTGATCCAGTTTGAAAAGTCAGATTCTATATAAGCCTTTGGGAACAGGGAAACCAATGTTCAGACACTGGCAGCTGTCCAGGATTGTTGGTTCTCTGGCAAATGTTAAATTCAGGCCCTTTCTTCCCATGTTTGTTGGATATTAAAAATTGCATGGTATGTTTTTTTCCTTCTTACCAAGAACTTGAAGTTCTAGTTGTTTTTCAGCATCATTGTCAACAACAAATGATTCACCGAAATTCTAGTTTATAGTTTTCAAATATCTTTATTGGTCTTTGATTAGACCATTTCTATGTCAGTGTGGATATAGTTATAATCAGGGCTTGAAATGTGAGTTTAGAAAATGAGAAAAAGCGTGATGAAAAAGAACACACACACACACACCATCATCACCTTCACCACCACTCCCTTTAATCATCATTTCAACATACTCCAACCATACACTAGTTTTCTACTCTTGCTTTGGGGATGAGGAAGATTTGAAATTAATGCTGAATAATTTGAGGTTGTTTGGACAATAACATATTGATTTCATTGTCTACCTCAAGACTGAGTGTGAACACTCACACTGAAAGAAACACTTAAAAATTGGGGAAGAAGAAATTTCACACCACTACAAGGAATCCAGGAAACATTGGTGACTATCACTCATTTGAGATATATGAAATGTTTGTTCTGAGTTCTTAAAATTACATTTAACTCCATTGTCATCCAAAAATGTAAAGGTGCACATGTGACATCCTTCATGATTCAGAAATTTTTAATAAAATAGGGATCAAGAGATATCAACGTACAATGAAGATAATTAAAAGGTAAATAGAAAAAGCTAGATATAGAACATTAAAATGGAGAGGAAGTCAAATATATTTCAAAAGTGAAACTATTTTACACTTAGAAAGTAAAAATAGCAAGGTAACAAACCTCATCAAAACAAAGAAGTGGAAAATCCTTAAAGCCTAATAAATAGTAAAGCAACAGGAAAAAGACAAGGAAACTTACCAAAAAAATGAACTCAGCATAGAAAATTACAAGGAACCAACAATATAACCAACACAAAATAATCACACAGGAAAATGTGAGCAATACATTTATACCCATCAATAATGTCATTGAATATACATGGATTAAATGTACCAGTGAAGAAACAGAGCAGCTGAATGGATAAGCAAGCAGGACCCATCAATATACTGTTTACAAGAAACACATCTTAGACATAAAGACAAAAAGCAGACTTAAAAAATATTAAAAAATAAATCAAGCATGGCAATTTTATAAAAATAAGTATCTCAGATAAAATGGACTTAAGGGCAAAATCCATCAATAGAAATAAAGAAAGACACTGCATCACAATCAAAAGGACAAGTGAACAAGAAGACACAACTATAGTAAATATTTGGGCATTCAATGAAAATATCTTCAAAATACACTAAGTAAATTGCCCTTATCCATTTGAAGACAGAAATAGACAATGCTACAGTAATAGTATGAGACTTGAATATGCCACTGTAAAGGAGGGAATGAACTAGAACAAAACTCACCAAAGACACAGAAGAACTAAATAACACAATCAATCAACTTGACTTCTTGGACATATACAGATACTCCACCTAAACCCAGCACAATATACACTTTTCCCTACTGCACAAGGAATATTCTCCAGAAGAGAAGGTTAGGCCATTAAGCAAACTAATAAATTAAAGAACATTGAGGTATGATATGCTATATTATCATAACAGAATATTCTAAAATTGGAAATCAATAAATTCAATAACGTTAGAAAACCAAGGGGAAAAAAACCAAGTGCCATATATTGTGCTAGGAGGGAAATTTACCTGTGGGGTTGGTTTATTTTGGAGTTCTACCAAAGGATCCATGTGTCCACCCAGTATTCTTCAGGTTAAAGGCAGATTAAACAGAACTTTTTAACAATCTTTACACTATTACCCTAGACAAAATATTCTAGAAAACATCCTTCCTGTATCGGTAACTTTTTTTTTCAGATGCCATAGCAGGAGGTTTGCTTGTTAGACAGTTATTAATTTAACAGAAATAAATGGTTATATGTTTTTGTTTGTTTGTTTTACCAGAAACCTACTGAGAATACAAACCAGATTCATTAGTATCAAGAGTAGTTTAGTTATTTAATTTTCACTAGTGCTCTCTTTTGGAAGCTAAATTATTTTCAGGGAGTTTTAAGAAGACAATGTATCTCTATTTCTGACTTCTAAATTTTGTCATGTTTAGGTTATGTACCATTGAGTCACAATTAAATACTGCCTGGACCTGTGCCATAACTATTCTTATATTTGAGTCCACTGTTGCAGTCACTGGGTCAATCCATCTCATCAAGGACCTTCATCTTGTTTGTTTTTTGTTTTTGTTTTTTTGCTATCCCTCTTCTTTACCAACATGTGTAAGTAGGCTTTAACAGCCATTCGTGTAACACCTGCCCAGATGCAAAGAAGCAGAATTGTGATAGGTGGAGGTTTTCATCACTAACATAAGCAGGGTGCGGGGTGTTGGATGTTGGCTAGAGCATAAGAAAACATAAAGTCACACCTTTGCTGCCATCTCTGGCCAAATAAGGAACAAAATAGCAACGAAACAGGGTAACTCCTGTAGATGGGAAGGAAGCATGGTTCAAAACAAGTTCTTTTGAATAGGACAAAGTGTTCTTGCATTGAGGAAGTACTAGAGTGGGGAACCAATGTCCATCTACTACCTTAAGACTGAACCTATAAATATATGCACATAGATCTATTTCCCTTTCATCATCTATAAATATATCTACCTATGTAAATGCCTGTATTTAGACTTCTATAAATGCCCCTTGCTTCCTCTTTGCTTCTTCTTCTTCCTTATACTTATCTCTTGTCCCGCCATCATGTAGTGGGTTGTGCATTGGACTGCTCACCACGAGGTCTGCAGTTTGAAATCACCAGCTGGTTCTGTAGGAGAAAGATGAGGCCTTCTGCTCCATCACTGCATCTGATTGCATCTGAAACCCCAAGGAGCAATTCTATGTTCTCCTCACCTACAGAGTCACTATGAGTCAGAATGGACTCAACTGCAGTGAGTTGGTTTTGATTGATTAGGTAAAGAGAATGTAATTTGAACTGCAGTTGGACAGCACCAGAAATCTAGAAGTTGTTATATCATAGCCTTGGCATTTAATGGAAAAAAGAAAAGCACATCCAATAACACAGCATACAACTTTTTGTTTTGTTCAGATATGTATCCTGCTTTCTTGACAGTAGCATCTCCCATTCTTTGCTCCCATTCATTCAGTTCTTGCCACAGTGTCCTTTTGTTAGGTCTCAGTGGTCACAATGCTTTTTTCCACCACACATTCCCTCCTCACTGGTGTTCTCATCTCTCTTGGCTTACTTGCTCATTTTCTACTAAAATGGAAGCTCCAAGAAGGTCAAGCAATGAATCATCTTTTTTGCACAGTTGTAGCTTCAATGTCTGCCATAGGTGAAGGCCAACTTCACAAAAACTGTACACAAATAGGCAATATTGGGACAATATTGATTTTTTATGAGCTCGTGTGGTGGCCTTCTCGGACTCTCTCTCTGAGAAGCTGCTTAGTCTCATCTTCTTTCCCTGTTGGATTGTAATTTCCTGCATGTCTCCTGCCTCTGTGTTCGATCATGTTCTCTATCTGTTAGAACATTCTGACACCAATTCCCCCCGCACTCAGGAAAAGCTAACTTCAATTATTCATGCTAAACAGTGTTGTTTTGTTGTTAGGTGCCTTTGAGTTGATTCCGACTCATATGAACACAGTGGGACAAAGCAGACGCACCCCCAGGGTTTACTAGGCTATTATATTTACAGAAACATATTGCTAGGTCTTTTCACCCATCGCGCTGCTGAATGGAAGGGGAGTTAGCCATTGTTCCTAGGGCTTCCTTATTTATCTAGACTAAGGCATTTAGTGCTTTAGAAAACTTACTTTCACAATCACCCCCTTAACCCTCCCTTGGGTTAAGTACTCTTTCTAGTGTATCTGTAATAAATTGCATTTGTCATTTTACATTATAATTACTTATATCTGCCTGCCACTTCATGATACAAATAGTTGATATAGTTGGCTGCTATCCAAAAGGTGACAGGTTCAAGTCCACCTAAGAGCACCTCAGAAGAAAGACTTGGTGATCTACTTATGGAAAAGCAATCCCTGAAAACTCCGGAGCACAGTGTTCCTCTGACACACGTGGTGTTGTCATGATTCATTGTTGAGTTGGTGGCAACTGTTAAACCGGAAATCTTCCACTTAAGGCTAATATTTCTTTGAGATCTATAACCAAGCCTTTTTAATCTTTGCATGACATTGGGGGGGCGGTGTCTTACACTGTCCAACTTCTCCCCTCACCCACTTTTTTGTTGTCCATTCCCCTGGAAGGGGGTTATTCTTTTGATACATTCTCTCCTTTTACACTACCTTTCCCTTCCCCTCCTGGTATCATTACTCTCATTATTGGTCCTGGGGAGTTATCTGTCCTGGATGCTCTGAAACACTGCATTTTCTTAGCCACATCCAGCCATTTCATGGAATTTACAAGGATAAGGCTAGGAAAGTTCTTTGAAAGTCATCTATCATACTGCAGAGACTCATTAAGCAATACCTTCCTCACTAAACAGGTGAGGCAAATAGTTAATGTTCTCTACTGTGAACAGAAAAGTTAGGCATTATTGGGATGAAAGTCCTAGTGATTTGCTTTTGAAAATTCAGCCATTGCAAGCCCTAGGGAGTGCAGTTTTGTTCTGAAGTCTTATGGTTGCCATGAGTCAGAGAAACGGTTTTCCCCTTCCTCACCCTCTGTCAGCCCAGTCCTAAAATAATTGAGAAATAGGATAAAAAAGGAAGGCAGGTGGTGAACAAAAGGGTCATGCTTATTTGTGACGACTTAAGAGTAGTAAACATGGCTGAGGGTGTGATTCTTTTAATCCTGAACTTCAGAGTGTGACAGACTTACCCGCCAGTTGATCATTGGTTCTGGAAGATCTCAGCATCGCAGCCGGATCAGAGCTGGCATTATAAAAGAAAAGAACCAATGAGAGGAGGGGCCAAGAGTGTGAATGCAGTCAGTTTGCCTCCATGTGGATGTGCCAAAGAAACTGTCTGAACACTTCTCCCAGGATACTTTTTTTTTTTTTGGCATCGCTGCTCTCCAGTGGTGGGAGTAGGAGGCCCAGCCCCACTGCTGGAATTGAACCCCCGTCCCAGTGGGCCGCAGTCCCGCGCACAATCACTACGCCACCGGGGTTCAGCCCCCAGGATACTTTCTGCCACAAGTGCTGAGCTCTTGAAGGGAGCCACACAGCTTGGCTATCCTTCTGAGCACTAACATGTGTGTCCTCATTGCCAGGTGCTCTGTAACAGGCTTCAGTGAAAACGCATTATTCTACTCTAATGACACCCTCATTTTAGAATGAATGAAACTGAGGAGAATGGGAGTAAATAACATTCACAGGATTACACAAGTGACGGTTTTGAAGCAGAGCTTCAGACCACTAGCTTTTAGATGCTGTTAATCTTTGGGGAATGCAAGGTCGTGCCCAGTCATCAGTGGAAGGTCTGATTAGGAAAGCAATGAATGATGTGAAGGGGAAGGTTTCTATCTCAAAATCTCCATGTCCAGCCACATTCATTAGTCCTCCTTAGCTGGGGTTCCATGAGGTTATGAAACTGTCATTGTTCCCTCTATATGTACTCACACCAGAATGCCTTGTTATCCGAAAACCCTGGGAAAAACCTAGAAAACTCCGTCCATCCTGATGAACTCTGAATTTTGAAGAGCATTTCTGTGGGGTGGACTTGCAATGGCTGCATGGAGAATGCGTTAATATTTTTTTCCTTCAAAGAGAGAAGTAAACAAGCTGGAGATTTTTTCAAGACAGTGACCTCTGCCCAGAACCAGAACCATAAAAGGTCAACCCTGACTTGAAGGGACTATTCAGACGGTGGTCTCAGGGGATCGACCAGTGCCACAGCAGCATGCCTGGCCACACAAACGCTCTGTAACACGGTTCTTCTCTGACACAGCTAGGCTCTCCAGGAGCCCAAGGCATTGCAACACATTTGCTTTTGCTTTGTCTGTGCCACTGGGAAAGATCTTATGATGTTTTGTAGTAACTTTGTACCAAGGTCTTATGGTTAATTCAGATCTTAAAACACAAGTTTCATCGCCATTACTAATCACTGAGTACTTCCCAATCAATGGCTCTCCCTTGTCTAATCCTCAGCGCTCATTGTAAAACCCGATCCTGACTCCTGACAGCCCCACATGTTGCAAAGTAAAGTTGTCCTCCACAGAGTTTTCTTGGCTATCATCTTCATAGGAGCAGATTGGTGGTCTTTTGTTCTGCAACACTCACTGCTGGCTGAGTCAGTAACAGAGTAGAAATCATTTGTACCACCAAGGTACACTGTCTCAGGTACTTACTGTATGTGGTGGCCTATTGTACAATCTAGTCTCCATACATTCGCCTCTTCTAGATATGCCCTACAATGAGATCATATATCACTTGTCCTTTGATCAGTGACTTATTTCCTCCTGCATACTGTTTTCAAGGTTCATCTATGTTGTACCACAGGTCAGGACTTGATTTCTCTTTATGGCACATGATGTGTGTAATTCATGTCACACATGATTAATGTCATGCATTTCACATGGGAAAAATGTTGCACGGATAAATGTTGTGTTATAGAGATTTTACCACATTAAGAAAACATACACCCTCTCAAATCTTCTGAGAATCATGAAGAAAAAGGAAAGGAAAAAGTTTCAGATTTGTTTTAATTTTTTTCTTTCTTTTTTTTTTGGTTTTTGGGGCATCACTGCTCTCCGGCGGTGGGAGTAGGAGGCCCAGCTCCACTGCTGGAATTGAACCTCCGTCCCAGTGGGCTGCAGTCCCGCGCACACGCCACCGGGGCTCAGCCCAGACTTGTTTTAATTTTTTTGACCCAAACTTCAGCATGAAAGCGTTTAAACACTGAGACCCCAGGAATGAGCCTTCCTGTTGAAGGAGGATAGCGTACTGGTTGTGCATTGGTCTGCACTCCTCAAGCTTGGCAGTTCAAAACCACCAGCTGTTCTTTAAGAGAAAGGAAGAGCTTTCTTCTCCCATAAATATTGACAGTTTCAGAAAGTCATGGGATAGAACTACCCTATTCTATAGCATTGCTATGAATTAGTCATTTCATTAGCAGTGAGTTTTATTTTTTCTGGTTTGGTTGAAGAAGGATAGAAATGGAGAGCAGGACCAAGGGTAGAAGGCAGGTCCCTGATGAACAGAGAGGTCTGGGAGTGTGTGAGGCTCATGGTTCCTTTGGCATTCTGCCTGGATGCTGTCTCAAAGGCAGTTTCAAGTTGAATTCCCCACTTCAGTCTGTTTTTTCTACCTGTCTCATGAGTTTGATTTAACTCAACAGAGAAGACAAAGGAGGAGAAAAAGGCAAGTTGAGTATGATTCCCCAACCTTTCCAAAAGCCACAACCAGGTTGACAGTCTACATTTTTTTGACTTAAATGCAGAACAGGCTCTTATTCTCAGTGATTTTATATTGGGCTCTTCTGGAGAGTTGGTGCATGGGACCTACATGGAAAAGAGTATGTCCTCTATTTTCCATGCAATTTTAGGAACATTCTTATCTTCTCACTGACACTAGGAATCAGAAAGTTTGACTTTCAGACAGGGGAAAAAAGAACTAGACTTGGTTATTTGAGCTATTTAGCTGGATGTCACAGGCAAGTTCCTGGCTTTTTTGGGAACTGGTTCTTCATTTGTAAAAGGAAGGAGTGAGACTAGATGGTGAGACTAGATGATCTACAATATTCAAATAACGAAGCAATGAGGGACATGTCTTAGAATTTGGAGATCATTCTGGGATTTCATAAGATTATGGTCAACTTGAAAAGGTTCTCTTAACACCTATTGTCTCTCTAAAAAACAAAAAAAAAATTTTTGATGTAAGAAATTATCCAAATCCTGTCATCTTAAGGCTCCAAATTCAACTCTACTGAGTCATTCTGCTACACAAAGAATTTGGCCCCTTCCTTCTCTCTATCTACTTCTTAGAACCCTCAAGGGCTGAACTGCTTCATCACTTAGGAAGTAATCTTAGCATCACAAAGCATCTCCAGACAGCATGCTTTTCCTCACTCTTTCCCTTACTTTTCACTGTGGAACTTTTCCAACCCAACTGCTACATCTGTTTGGGGAGCTGCTTCCTAATTATATCCCAGGAGCCTGATATAGAAAGGACCAAGGAGAACATTCCATCTCCATCTCTCTAGCTGCCTCAAGGGCATCTTGGATCATGGTGGTGAGTTTTTTTTGGTCAGATGCCCAGAGGAGACCTATTTGAGAGTAGCATATGTCGTTCAGGACAGCCCATTAAAGATCATGGAGTCTTCCACTAGGTTCTGACTCATTGGCTTAAGTGTGATAAAAATTCATGGATCATGTTGAAACAAAAGTTTCAGTCCATCTACATATATATGGCGAAAAAACCCTAACGTTTCATCCCAATAAAAATATATTGAAGAGAAGATTCATCCCAAATTGCATTCAAGAAGTATGATGACAGGATCATAGAATTTCAGAACTCCAAGGGATCCTCAAACCCGGGTCATTCCAGATCTTTTCATGGTTCAGACAGCAAGGTCTAAAGATGGAAGCTGTGCGCCCACAGCAAGCTGAGGAGCAATGGAAAGAATCCCACGCCTATCCAGCATGACCTAAGCTTGGGCAGCAAAGAAAGGTTTTGTAATGTTACCATTAGATGAGTAGAGCTTTTTCAAAAAAGATTGTACTAGAAAAATTGAGTATTACTTGAGTATCTTTTCTAATTCTATATTTGTATTTTTAATTCATTATGTTTTTGTGGGATAGAAAATTCTGTTGTTTTTTTTTTCCTTCTTCAAATAGCATCCTTGCAATCTTTGCTAAAACTTTTTTTACTCTAGGAAAAAATTGAGAGAAACTCCACTAATTTTTCATGTATTTTTGTTGTGTGTGTGTGTGTGTGTGTGTGTGGTATCACTGCCCTGGTGGGAGTAGGAAGCCCAGCCTTGCTCCAGGAGAGCTGCTACTGGATTTGAACCATCAACCCTGTGGGCTGCAGTCTCGTACACAACCACTATGCCACCAGGACTCAGCCGTTAATATATTTTTTATAGCTGTTCTCTCTCCCTCTACTTGCAATGTGTTCATCCATGTGTGCCATGCACAGTCACGCTCGCACACACTTCTTTACATAAGTAAAAATAAGCTGCAAATATCATGATTAAAAACAAAATCCACTGCCATTGAATTTATCCCAAGCCTGTAAATCTTGACAGGAGCAGACAACTTCATTTTTTACCTATGGAGGAAACCGTCAGATTCAAACTGTTGATTTTGAGATTAGCAGGCCAACACATGACCCACTACCCCACTGGGTGTCATTAACAACCTTCTTCTCAGAACAGGGGTAGTCTCTTTCATAATCACAATATTACTGTTACTCTCTAGAAAGTGTACTTTAAACTATAATATTACCTAATAAGGAATCCATATTCAAACATCTTTACCTGTCCCTAAGAATACCCTTTATACCTTAAACAAACACATATGTAGGAAACAATTAAGCATCTGTAATTGAATTTGGTTTCCGTTTGCTTTTAGACTCCTTTAAAGTACAACATCTCCCATCTTTCTTTTTTATCTGTAACGTCGACAGTATTTAAGGATTTAGACTAGTTGTCTTGTAGAAAAAACAACAACAGGCAACTCAGTACCATCAAGTCACTGTTGACACTTTGCAGCCCTATAGGATATGGTTGAACTCCCTCTGTGAACTCCATAAACTGTAACTGTTTATGGTCATAGAAAACCCATCTTTCTGCTCCTAGTTTCAAACTGCTGACCCTGCAGTTAGCAGTCCACTGGATAATCACTGCTTCTCAAAATTCAACGTAGCGAACCATTTTGGAAAGAATTCCATTGGTAGACCCTTGCCCCTTATGCCCTGCTAGTGAGAATGCAAAATGGTACCTGCTTTGAAGCCCAGTCTGGCCATTTCTCAAAACGTTAAATATAAAGGTGGCATTAGGCAACAGCAAAAACACTGAGTCACTTTTTACCAAGTCGATTCTAACTCATAGCAACCCTGAACAGATGTTCTGAATATGTGAATCTTTATCTGAGCATCTTTTCCCCACAGGGTGGCTGGTGGGTTTGAACTGTCAGTCTTACAGTTAGCAGTCCAACATTTACTGGACTCCATATAGTCCAGGAATTCCTGGTATATATTCCCAGGTATATATTTACGGAAAAGTGAAAATGTGTGGTCACACAAAGATCTGTAAATGAATATTCATAGCAGCATTAATTCATAGAAACTCCTAAGGAGAGGTAAACCCAGTATCTATCAACTGATGTGCCAATAACTATGTGCACAATGTGCTGTGTAGTAGCTTTCACAATGTCAGCACTGGGGTGCTAACCCAAAAGTTAGCGGCTTCATAGGATAAAGAACTGCTGACCTGCTTCTGTAAAGATTACAACAGCAACAGCAACAACAAACCCCATGGGGTAGTTTTACTTTGTCACATGAGTTTGCTATGAGTTCAAAATCTTTGGGTGGCACCCAACAACAACATTTTTAATACAATAGAAACTATAATAAGAGAATGGAGCCAGTTACAAATCCATTAACATGAAATATCCTTGGTAGGCCGCTCCAGAGGGACAAAAAGAAGATGGGAGTTGTCTTGGGCTTGGGAGAGGATGGAAAAATGGACTGTTATTGGGTTTCTTTTGGGGGGGGAGGAAGATTAAAAATGCTCTAATATTTCTTTTGCAGAACTTTGATATATTAAAGTGGCATTGAGTTATATATGCACTTTGAATTGCATGGAATCTGTGTCATATGTGAGTTAGATCTTAATTAAGTTATCATTAAAAAATAATAAGTGCTAGGCCCTTCCCGCTACTGAATCACTTTAAGAAGCACTTAATATCACAGTTCCCATTATTGAGCATCTAAGTTTGATTGGTGAGAGGATGGTGAGGCTTTCCGCTGTCTTAAACATTTAGTCTCAGAAACCCACATGGGCAGTTCTACTCTGCCCTCCAGGATTGCAATGTGTGGGGATCAACCTGAGAGCAGGAGTTTCTACCTGGTCTCACCTTGTAAAAGAAAGCTTCCTCATTATGTTTAGAAGACATCCAAGGGGTGGCACTATCCACTCTGAGACTGTCCTCTTCTTTCTTCTTTCATACTCATTGATGGTCTGTCACATAGATAGCTACAAGATCGTGACTTTTCGTATGGATTAGCTGGAAGTTTTCTGTAGAGAAAGCTCTCTCTGTTTTGAATAAGTTACTGGCTTCTCAATGGATTGCTTTTTATTGCCGCCCATTATCGTAATTACTCTATATGATGCTGGAAATTGGCTAGAGCAAGCTGTTCCTGTGTCCCTCATTGTTCTTTGAGCATTTCCCTGCTTTCAGGCAGCAACAGATGCATCAGGCTAACTCTCAATTCCCCTATCCAAGCTTAGGAAGCAATCATTTTTCCAAGGACACCTGACTCCTTTTCATGGTGAACAGCACTCAGAAACCAAGATCTAAATGGTAGGCGATTGGGTCAGATGTTTTTCTCTCTTTCTGTGGACAGAATGAGGAAAAACATAAACTGTTTCTCACAGGCACAGGTATGCAGACACAGTGCACAATACACATACATATACACACAAATTCACACAAGTGCATATAGACCTTTAACCGTTAGTCAATTCAAATCCAGTGACATATGTTTCCCTACCACTCATGCCCGAATTGATTTCTTTCTCCCATAACAACTCTGGGTCCCAAGAACACCAGTCACACTAGGTTATTGCAGGTTTTCTTCATCAACACTGCAAAGTCCCTTGAGCATGTAAAGTAAAATTCACATCTTCTGATACCCAGCATTGTTAAGTGTACTTTATGGAGCTATTTTTCTTCTTCTCATAGTGTGTGGGTATGGTGGGGTTGAGGGTAATGGTGAAGGGATAATAATGACCGTGTAGAATAAAACAAAGTTATTGAGAAAGGGGGAAGAGAAAGAGAGCACACAGGCACGCGTGCATGTATTACAACATTTAAAATCTTCGCATGAAGAAATTCACTGAAGACAGTCAATGGTGTGTAGGAGTCTTTTGTTTTGTTTTTTTATTCAAAGAATCTGTTTTTCCGACTGTTAGAGTAAATGCTTCATTTGTTTACTTAAACAAGAAATAGTCCATAAGCTTAGAGAATAAAGAGAAAGGCAGATGTTTTTTATGAATTCTGATAAGATTTTATCCTGTTTTGGGAGAGTCCGTTGCTGTAGATGGCTTTGATGGTGACATTTTCTGAGACGTGGCATTTGATCCAGCATACAAGCTTTACATGGTTGTTCTTGAAATGAGGAATTGATTTATTTTTAAAAGGTTCTCCTGCCTTTGGAAGAGGACCAAATACCTCTTTCAAGTTGGGGAAATAACTTCCTTTTGAGAGCTAACCTCTTCCTCACCCCAGAGAGCCATTTAGACTTGTGTGGAGGAGTTGGGTAAGCATATTAAAATGCAAGACTCTCTTTTCCTTCATGACCTAACTCTCAAAGAGGCGGTTTCTCCTTTACTCAGTGTTTTAACTTCAGTGAGGTGGTGAGGTAGACGCAAACCTAGGCTGCTGGGTCGGCACCGGCCTTCGTCAAGACCCCGGACTTCAGTTCTTTCACTCTGAGGTGAATAGAAAGCCTGCTGTGTTTCTCTCTTTCATTAGAAATGTGTGCCTTCTGTTCTCCCTGAAAAGACTTCAGGTAACGTATCCCTGACACCTTCCTAATTCCTCTGGAAGCATTAGAATACATGAATGAGAATCATAGGATAGTTGGAGGGAATTTGTACCACCAGGAACCTCTTGTCAAAGTAGTTGCCCCACATGAACACGGGATGTGTTCTCTACCCCTTTGCTGTCTGTTATGGGAATCAGCAGTCTCTTGTGTCTTTTGAGACTCTGAAATGTGGTTAGTTTGAATCAAGATGTCTTTTAAGTATTTTTAAAAGGGACCAGAACTTGAAAACACAGGGCAAATAAAAACCAAACCAAACGCAGCCATCGAGTCAATGCAAACGCATAGAACTGTAGGACAGGGTAGAACCAAGTCTGTGGATTTCTGAGATTGTAATTTTATGTGGACATAGAAAACTTCATCTTTCTCCCAAGCAGCAGCTGGTGGTTTTGAAATTGCTGGTCTTGCAGATCGCAGCCCAATACATAACAACTGTGCGACCAGAGCTCCTGCAGTCAAAATTTCAAGAGGTAGAAGGGCTCCTTGATAATTCCTGCAGTGATTACATATGAAATGATAACATTTTAGGTATATTGAATTAAGGGAAATGTTTTGCTAAATTTTATTTTTTTTTTAATTTTATTCATGATTTTCTATTTGCCAACAAGAAAATCTGGCTATCAGAAAAAAATTAAATGCCATACATGGCTCTCATTGTATTTGTATTAAGCATTGCTGGCCTAACTTACTTTCGCCCAAGTCCAAGAAAATATGCCAAAAGAAAATATATTTAATGTGGGTATGTTCCCCGATGGGCTCCTCCAGTGGTACATTGAAGAAAGACTTGGCCTGGAAATCACTCTGAGAAGAATTCAGCCCAGAAAACCCCATGGAACAACTCTGTTAAACATGAGATCACCTTTGTTTTCAGAGTAGTATTAAGTAGATTGTTACAGGTATTGCCTGAGCTGGAATTGACTTGGTTGCAAATGGGCATTATCTGATTAAAGAAAAGACATTATTTTGACTACTTGTCCTGCATTTAGAGCCACACATTTCAGAACTTTATGTAAAATATGAGCAATGGGTCACATCTTACTGTCACTGCCATCTTTCCTCTCTGTTGGAAAAACAAAGTTCAGTTCATGTCTCACTTATCATTTCTAGACATTTCTAACCAGTGAAGATCATGCAGCTCAACATTTGCTTACTTCTCCCTGTTTTGCTCATTCACTCATCTAAATCCACAAGTTTATTCCAACAGAGCTGTGCTCTCAGCACACAGAAGTGATTCATGTCTCAGTCTCGCCTTTAAGTACCATAAAGGAAGGAGGAGGAGGAGAGAGGCAGATGTGTAGGTCATAATCCATCTAGACCAGTGATTTTGGTCCAGACCTCTGTGCAAAATGCAACAAGGAGAGAGAAAGGCAACTAGACTTGGCTTGGCTTTGGCGTAATTC
The DNA here is from genome assembly GCA_004026705.1 of Nesogale talazaci. NCBI lineage: Eukaryota > Metazoa > Chordata > Mammalia > Afrosoricida > Tenrecidae > Nesogale > Nesogale talazaci. The sequence continues at coordinate 18,380 of PVJH01002565.1, read as the reverse complement.
ATAATTTGATTATTCGTGCTGTTAATCAAACAAGTTTTGCCAAATTCTTTAAAGGGATTTAAAAAAAGTAAACAGACATCCACAGTCTCTAACACCTTAAGGAGAACATAATTGTAAATATTCGTTTTGAGTGACATTGCATGGATTTCAACTTACACAGCCCCAGGTGACAGAGCAGGAATGTCCCACAGTATTCCCTAGGCTGTCATCTTTTTTCAAAAAAATCATTTTTGGCGGGGGGTGGGGGGGGCATCACTGCTCTCCAGTGGTGGGAGTAGGAGGCCCAGTCCCACTGCTAGAATTGAACCTCCGTCCCAGTGGGCCACAGTCCCGCGCACAACTACTACGCCACCGGGGCTCAGCCCCCCAAAAATCATTTTATTGGAGACTCATAACAGCTCTTATCACCATCTATCCATCCATCCATCCATCCATCCATCCATCCATCCATCCATCCATTGTGTCAAGCACATTTGTTTTCATCATCTTCTCAAAAAATTTTCTTTCTACTTGAGTCCTTGATATCAGCTTCTCATCCCTCCTCCTTCCCGCATGAACTCTTGATAATTTATATATAAAAATATATTCATGTCTTACCCCTACCCCTGCCTCTTTTCACCCACTTTTCTGTTGTCCGTCCCCCTGGGAAGGGGTCATGTATATGTCAATCACTGTGATCAGTTCCCCCATTCTCCTTCACCTTCCTCTTCCCCTTCTGGTATTGCTACTCTCATTATCTAAGCTGTCATCTTTAGGGAAACAGATCTCCAAGTCTTTCTCCACAGAGCGGCAGGGTGGTTTGAACTGCCACATTTTTAATTAGTAGCCGAGCTCCTGCTCACTGTGCTGCTCCCTCCAAACCAAACTCACTGCCTCCAAGTCCCTGCTGACCCAGTGAGGGCCCTGCCTTGACCCAGACTGGAACGACTTAGGACAGCTGAGAACTTTCTCCTGTGGAACTGCTAGGGCTTCACACTGCCCACCAGGCCCATTGTAGCCCAAAGCATCACCACCTCAGTGGGGCTTCCTTTTTTGGGGGGGGGGGAGGTTTGGGAGGGCATCACTGCCCTCAGGTGGTAGGAGTAGGAGGCCCAGCTTTTGCTCCGTGGAGCTGGAATCAAACCTCCATTCCCAGTGGGCCGTAGTCCCGCGCACAACCACTACGCCACCGGGGCTCAGCCCCCCCCCCACCTTTTTTTAATGCTGCTAGAACTCCTTTTATTATAACTGTATATTTGTTTTTCTTTTTAATCAATTTCTGTTGACCTATGCGCTCAGATTCAGATTCCTCACACACCAATGCTATTGACCAGATTGACTCCCGAGAAAAGCAGAGGTAGGTTATTTTTGTTTCAGAAGCCCACTTATCATCAGGGAAACACTCCCCCTTGAGATCCCCACTTGGATCCAGATATCTAACTCTTTACCATTTCGGGTAAGATCAAATACAGAAGACCAGGGGTTTCTGAATTTTGAAGATCTGGTGACTTCAAATTGTACGTCGGCCAAACTCAGCCATACTCCAGTTTCACAGAGCCTATATGGTTTGCCTACTAGAGGAAGTCATAGACTGAGATAGATGCAGGCTTCTTTCTCATTGTAAAAGAAAGGTATTTTTGCAGGATATTTCTTTTGGTTGGGAGCAAGCTGAAAATTTTGTTGTAATAGTGTATCTTCTGAGGAGCCTTTTGGTTACCTGGCTTTTGGTCTCTAGGAGAAAGTTCAGTCTGGTCTTATCAAGCTTTCAAGCTTTCAAGCTGAAGCCAGTTAGGGAATGGATATCTAGAAAAGCAAGTCTTGTGAACTAAAGACCTAGTTTGTATCGTATCGAGCAAATGACCAAATATTTAAAGCTTTAAAAAAATGGCACTGTTTATATAAGGTCCTTGAAAAACATTACTGATGAGAGGTGGAGGAGATTGGTTTCCGTTGCTCCTATCTTCAGTCAGCTGTGTTGGAAGTTGTGCAAACTCCCACTCCTCAGAGTGAAATGTCACAAAAGTGGGTGATCCAGCCTGTTGGAAGGGATAGTTTGGGGCCTTGTTTTTATGCACATATGTCAGAGAACCAGCCTCTAACATAGAATCACGGATCCGGCAGGCGCAATTGTACAGTGATAATTAAAGATGCTAGTAAAGTACTAGAAAATAAGAGAGAGAGAAATAACGGAGTCAGACACACTTCTTGGTAGCATGCGCACCTCATCCCCGCTTGGTGGTCCACGTGGAGAGAGAGAATGAGGGGGAAGGAGAGGGCATGGGGAGAATGAACAGGGAGGAGGAGAGGAGTTGGAGGACGAGAGGCAACAGAGAGAGACCCTTTATTCTGACCAAGCCTTATATATCTTTTGGGGACATGCAAGTCCCCTCATTATAGATAAGGACATACGTCACAGGAAAGGGTTGTGCTATACGTAATACACAGGTGAGACATACAAATAATAGGAAAGGGAGGTATTAAAGGTCCCATGTGACAAGGAAGGCAGATCCCAGACTCATGGATGGATGGACTGAACAGGTTTGACTAGTTCTCTGGCTCTTAACAGAGAACATTTACAGTAGGTCCTGCCTACCAGGACCACTGGTGGTTAACAGGCTTCAGAGAGAGGCAATCTACTGTGATATAATAGCAGGGGATGGGTCCTGCAGCCTGAGGTCTAGCAGACTGGAACCTTCGGGGAGAATAAATAAGTTTCTGACCTCCCACCAAATGCTGACAAATAGTTACTGATATTTGCTTAAATATTTTTGGAGGAGATATAATTGTGGAAAAGTCTTATATTCCGCTGACACACATACATCCTTACCATTGTTCCCTGTACCGGGCTTCTGGCATTTGAACCCATGTGGGGTGTAAATGCCATTTTATTCTTAGTCTTGTCAGGCACTGTTCTACTTTCATTAAACAATTCTAGACACCAATACAAACACAGCTTTTTGCGCAGAGAAGTTGTGGGTGGGGGGCATATGACCATGCACATCTTAGATTTGTTTTCTATCGAACAAGACCATCTCTGTTTCTATAGGAAGCTCAGTAGATGTGGTTGAAATCACTGATGCTTGAAACTTTTGGTTTATTAAACCTATGTTCACCACACCCATAGAACACAGGTGATCACTCATGCCTGGGATCTGATGCTCAGAACAGCTTATGCCATGTTTGTGTATTAAAAAGAAATGGGACTGCCTTCCAATTCTAGAAAGAGAGATAAGTTGGGTTTCTTGGGTGAGAAATACCTCAGTCCTTGGCTTTGCACAAGAAAGAAAGCATGCTGAAGCCTGCTTTGTGATCCAAGTGAGTTTTTATGCAGGATACAAGCAGTTGCAGGCATTACAGTAATGTCAGAGAGAGAGAGAGAGAGAGAGAGAGAGAGAGAGAGAGAGAGACAGAGAGAAGGGGGAAGGGAGAAGGGAGAGAGGAGAGGAGACAGATTTTTTTTGTTCTTTTGGCAGTCCAGGACACTTTATTCTTCACCAACACCATAATTTAAATGTATCAATTCTTCTTCAATATTCCTTATTCATTGTCCAGCTTTCACATGCATATGAGGTGATTAAAAATATCCTGGTTTAGAATGCTTTGAAAATGATGATGGCGGCATGTGTGCAAATGTGCTTAACACGCTGGATGAATGTATGGATGTTAGAGATGTAATAGAAGATGTAAGAACCTCGAATAAAGGTATTTTTTTTTAAATACCTGACCATTATTTGGGTCAGGACACCTAAATCCTCGAATTGACATCTTTGCTCTTTACACTATAAAGACCTGTGCAGCAGATTTGCCCGAAGCAATATATCTCTTGATGTCTTGACTGCTTCTTCTATGAGCATGGATTGTGAATTCAAGTAAACAAAACAAGTAAACAAAAACTTCAATCTTTTTCCCATTTGCTCATGTAAAAGTCGAGTTTTTCAGCACATTTTAATGCAGTTATTATGGTGAAATTAGGTGCTTCGACTGATATTCAGGGTTGCTTATACTTAAGTATATTGTCACAATGCTGTCATTTAGTCCAGTTATGAGAGTTTTCATTTTCTTTACATTGAATTATATATTCCATACTGAAGACAGTCGCCTTTGCTCATCATCAGTAAGTGCTTCAAATTCTCTTTGCTTTGTGTCTTCTACGTAATACGATTGTTGACCCTTTGTCCAATCCTGATGTTGTGTGCTGCTTCACAGAGTCTAATTTCTCAGATCATGTGTTCACCATAAAGATTGGACAAGTATGGTGAGAGGATGCATCCTTGACACCCTCATTTCTTGATTTTAAACCATACAGTATGTCCCTTGTTTTATTTGAATGAGTGTCTTTTGGTCTTTGTACAGGTACCATATAAGCATAGTTAAGTATTCTGGAGTTTCCCATTCTTCAAAATGTTATTCATCGCTTATGATACACATGGCAAAATGCCATGGTATAATCAATCTCTGTTTTCTGCCAAAACTCATTTAACATCAACAGTTAGATATCCCTAATTCCATGTCTTCTTCTGAATACAGTTTGCATTTTTGCAGCTCCTTTTTGAAGTTCTGTGGCAACCATTTTAAAGTCATCAAAATTTTACTTGCATGTGATATTAATGAATATAATTTGATAATTTCTTGTCTTTTGAGTCGTCATTCTTTGGAATGAGCACAAATAAGGATTTCTTCCATTTGGCTGATTAGGTAGCTGTCTTCCAAATTTCTTGACATAGACTAGCAAGTGCTTTCAACCTTGCATCAGTTTGTTGAAACATTTTAGTAAATCCATAAAATCGTGGTTTTTTGCCAATACCTTCGGTTGCAGCTTGGACTTCTTCCTTCAGTACTATCTGTTCATCCTATGCTAACGCTTGCAATGATTGAGCATTGGCCAATTCTTCTTGGTCTGGTGACTGCATGTTCCTTCCATCTTCTTTTGATGCTTTCTATGCCTTTCAGTATTTTGCCCATAGACTCCTTCAGTAGTGAAACTCAGAGGTAGATTTTTTCCCCCTCAATTCATTCAGCCTGAGAAATGTTGAGCGTGTTCTTCCCGTTTGCTTTTCTTAGCACTTGGCCTTTTCACTTTTTGTTATAATTCGTTTGTCTTCTTAGGCTGCCCTTTGGAATTTTCTGTTGAGCTCTTTCTTTCATCCCTTCATCACCCATAGACTCCTTTTGTTTATATCACCTTATGTTTCCAATACGAGTGTGGAATTCCCCAGCATTTTTCTTCTCCCCAGATGGAACATAGTTGACATTTGTTTCTCCCATATCAGACCAAAGTGTCACAGAATTCCACTCCTGCCATTCCTGACACCTGTTAGGATTTCTCAGTCCTTTTATAGACTCTGCGGGATAGCTCTCTGTTGGAGAACTTTTGCGGGAAAGGGTACAAGTGAAGAGGTGCAAGGGGAGTTACGCTTTGCCTTGCAGTTCCTTTGTATGCTCTTTTCTGAAAGTCTATATCACAGGCATCAAGAAGAAGTAGAGAGGCCTCAACAGTGGCTCTGAGATTGGTCATTACTCTGTAGGAACAACTTATATCCCCTTCAATACAGGGACAGGTGGGGTCTATGAGACAGAGATAAGGGCTCTTATCCATGAAATAGTAGCCAGAACAATTACTTGTATAACAAGTATGTTCTTTACTCATCATATGCTGGGCAACAAGCCAGCACTTTCACATACATTGTCATATGACCCTGTGGTATTGCTAGAAGGTGTGTATTATAACTACTTACTCACTCGCCACATTGAATATCTTCTTTTTTTCTGTTGTTTTTTCTTTTTTTTTTTTAAATCATTGTATTATGGGCTTACACAACTTATCACAATTCACACATACATCCATTGTGTCAAGCACATCCACACATCTGTTGCCATCATCATTCTCAAAACATCCTCTTTTCACTTGCGTCCCTAACATCAGCTCCTCATCCTTTCCCCCTATCTCCCACACTCTCCCTCCTTCTTGAACCCTTGATCATTTATAAATTAGTATTATGCTTTCGTGTCTTACACTGCCCGATCGTTCCCTTCACCCAATTTTCCTTTGCCCATCCTCCAAGGAGGGGGCCATATGTAGATCATTGAGATTGGCCCTCTTTCTTCCTCACCTTCATCCCATCCTTCTAGTATCGCTACTCTCATCATTGGTCCTGAGGGGTTTATCTGTCCTTGATTCCCTGTATCTCTAGCTCCCATCATTACCAGTGTACATACTTTGGCCCAGCCAGACCTGCAAAATAGAATTGGGATCATGGCAGCGGGAAGGAGGAAGCATTAAAGAACTAGAGGAAAGTTGTATGTTTCATCGTTGCTACACTGCACCCTGACTGACTCATCTCCTCCCTGCAACCCTTCTGTAAGGGGATGTCCAGTTGCCTAGAGTTGGGCTTTGGGTCTCTACTCTGCACGCCTTCTCATTCACAATGATATGGGCTTTTTTGTTCTTTGATACCTGATACCTAATCCTGTTGACGCCTCATGATCACACAGCTGGTATGCTTCCTCCATGTGGATTACCTTAATTCTCAGCTAGATGACTGCCTGTCCATCCTCAAGCCTTTAAGATGTCAGACATGATGTCCCATGATAGTGGGCACCATCAGCTTTCCTCACAACACGTGCCTTTGCACCCCCGTTGTCTTTAGTGATCGTGTCAAAAAGGCAAGGCTTATGGAATGCCAATTTAATAGAACAAAGCGTCCATCTGCCACCTTACTGCTAAAGTTATAAATATATGCACATAGATCTATTTCCCCATCATCATATATAAATATATTTACCATATTTTTTCAGGGCAAAAGACGCCCTCCCCCCCTCCCAAAGTTGGGAGGAAAGGAGAGTGCATCTTATGGTCCAAAGGTGTTTTACCCAAGAACATTATAATATGCTGGTACTTTTTGGTTCAGAATATTTTTTCTTATTTTCATGCTCTAAAAACTGTATGTGTCTCATGGTCAGGTGCATCTTATGGTTCAAAAAATATAGTATATATATACATGCCTGTATTTCAACCTCTATAAATACCCTTTGCCTCTTAGTTCTTTCCTCTATTTTCTTTTATTTTCTTCTTGTCACACTGTCATACTCAGCCTTCATTTTGGCTTCAGTAATGTCTCTCGGTTACATTGCCTTGATCAATCCCTACCAGGGCTCCAACATCCTCCTTGCCACAGATTTTGGATCACTTGTTGTTCCCTTGGTGCTGGGTTTGTTAACACTCACTTCCTTTTCCCCGCCTCCCCCCTCTCTCACGTTTCTCACCCCCAGAACCATTGATCTCATTGTTTTCTCCTTAAGATTATTTATCCCTTCTATCTTCTCTAGATAGACTTGCAGAGTTAATAATATGCATCAAAACAAGACAGAGCAAAACTAAGCAATATAAGAAAACAAAACAGCAACAAAACCAATGGGGGGGTGGGGGACGGCGGGAAGCCTGTAAATAGTTTAAGGTCTGTTTGTTGACCTTTAGGAGTATTTAAGGTCTGTTTGTTCAGTAGAATCTGATGGGATATCACTCCCTTGCCCCAAAATCAATTTTTGGTGTTCCCTAGGGACTTTGTTGCTTTGCTTTCCTTGTTGTTCTGTTGCACACCCTTGGTGTTTCACCTCAATGTGGTGCAGTCAGATCAGATGCAATTCCTGTACTTTGCCTCCAGTGTTGTTCCCAATAGTGCTATGGGTCAGTGAGGATCATCGTGTTTTGTAGTGGGACCAGCCCTATGATCCTCTCTGTGCATTGGCTGCTTTGAGAGAGAATAGCCTTCTCAAGATTTGGTGAGCCAGGATGTATTCCACTTTCTCTTCCTCTCCCTTCGTTTGCACCTGTGGGCTCTGATCAGACATGTCCCTCTCCCTGCGCTATAGCTTCAGAGCTGTTCTCTGAAGTGAATTCTTCTGTGGGGAGGGGGGTGACTGTATACATAGATGAGATTGGTCCACCCACCCAAACCACTCTATTGGTTCCCCGATTGAGGCCAGTATGCTGCATTCACATCTTGGAGCACCAAGTTGAAGTCTGATCCCTCTTTCCCTGTGGAGATATAAACAATACTGTCCCCTTGGGTAGGTTAGTGCCCATGCGTTTTTTTTCTCCTCCTCCCCCCGCCCTTTTTAGTTGACTACCAAATGTGTTCCTGTATTTGTTCTGGCCCCTGCCATACTGCCTAGACAACACCCCAGGAATGTTTATATACAGTAGGTTTTTCCCTATGCCCCTTTTGCATTTTTAAGCCTACCTCCGCAGACTCATGTTGTACTTGTACTTTGGTGCTTGGCTTACTTCACTTAGCATAATTTCCTCCAGTTCTTCCCATGCAGCGATGTGCTTCTTGCATTCATCACTAGTTTTCAGGAATGCATAGTATTCCACTGTATGTACGTATCACCGTTTTTTAATTAATTTTTCTGTTGATAGAAATTTGGGTTGTTTGCAATTCCTTGCAATTGTAAACTGTGACACGATGAACACTGGAGCACAGGTGTCTGGCCGTGGTTTGTTTCTTGCCTCTTCTGGGTGTATGCCCAGTAAGGGGAGTGTTGGATTGTCTGATAACTCAATTTCCATGTGTTTTAGATATTACCAAATCCATTTCTGTAGGGGCTGTACCTACATACCTACAGGTTCAACAGCTGTGAAAGAGACATTGTTTTAATTTGTATTTTTCTTATGGTTAAAGATTGGGAACATTTTCTCATATATTTATTGGTCATTCAGGTTTCTGTCCTTGTGAAACTTCTGTTCAGGTCCTTTGTTCACCTTCTCAGTGGGATATTAGGTTGGTTTTTTTTTTTTTTTAGAAGCTAGAAGAGCATTGTGGATTTTAGTTATAAGGCCTTTGTCTGATGCGTAATTACTCAAGATGTTTTCCCAGTATGTGGGTTCTCTTATTCTCTTGGTGAATTCTTTTGATGTACACAGTTGTTTTATCTTGTAAATTTGTGACCCATTTGTATTTGTGTCCTTCCCTACTTCCCTTCACCAACATTCTCAGGTTTGTCCCTAATCCCTCATTGATAGTCCTAATTATACTTTGGGGTTTTCCCATGAGGTCTGTGATATACCTTGAGTTTATTCTTGTGAATGGAATTAAGTCAGGTCTACCTTCATTTTTTCTGCAGGTAAATGCCCATATTTTCCAGCACTGCTTGTTGAAGAAGGCATCTGCTTCCCATTTGATGTTTTTTGGGCCTTTATCAAAGATCAATTTTCTAGATGCTGGTGTTTTTTTCCCTGGGTTTTCAGTTCTATTGCATTGGTCTAAATATCTGTCATTATACCAATACCATGCAGTTTTGACCACTATGACTATAATAGGTGTTAAAGTCAGGTAAAGCAAGCCCTTCCACTGTATCCTACTTCTTGAGGATAATTCTGATACTTATAATAATATATTATTATGTTATTTGATATTGTAATATTATAATTACAAACAGTATCCGCTGATAATTCTGGGCTTATTCCCGCTCCATATAAAGTTGGTAATCAGTTTTTCCATTTCCTTGAAGAAAGATGAGGATAAAAAAAAAGAAAGATAAGGGTAATTGTATCAAGATTACATTAGTGTTATATAGTGCCTTTGGCAGAAGTGTCATCTTTGCTATATTGAGTCTTCTAATCCATGAGCATGAGATAGTCTTCCATTTGTTGTGATCACTCTTGGTTTCTTGTAACAATGTTCTGTAGCTTTCCTCATACAAATATTTTGCTCTTCTATTCAGGTATAATCTTAGATGTTTCAGTTCATGTGTGGCTATTGATCTTTTTGATTTCCTTTTCTGTGGTCTTGTCTGATGTGTATAGCAGTCTGATACACTTTTGTTTGTTGGTCTTGAATCCTGTCACTCTGCCATATTCCTCTATTGCCCCCCCTTGTGGAGCTTTTGGGACTATCCATATATAAAAGAATATTATCAAGGAATAACAATAGTTTTACCACTTCCTTTTCCTGGTATATATTTGTGACATCCTTTCTTTGCATTATGCTGTTAGCTAAACATAAGAGTGGAGACAAGGGTCATCCTTGTCTGATCCTCTTTTTCAGTGGGATTGTTTTCATCTTTTCTTCCTTGACTACCATGTTGGTTGTTGGTTTTTCTTATGTAACTTGTATTATCTTCATGAATTTTCCTTTCATTCCAAACTTCTTGTATATCTTAAACAGGAATTGGTGTTGGATGTTGTCACAGCTTTTTCCCACATCTACGATGTTATCATGTGGTTCTTATAGTTTTTCATGTCAATGGGGTGATTGGCACTAAACCATTAGTATCATTTCATATGTTGAACCATTCCTAGATTCCTGGAATGCATCCCACTTGGTTATTGTAAATTAATTGTTTTATATTCTTTTATATTCTATTGACCAATATTTTGTTAAGGATTTTTGCATTGATTTTCATTAGGGATATTGGTCTGCAGTTCTCAATTCTTTTGGGATCTTTGTCTGATTTAGGTATCAGTTATACTAGCTTTATAGAAGGAGTCTGGAAGTTTGCTATTTTTTTTCTATGTTCTGGAAGAGTTTTTGTAGAAGTGGTGTCAGTTCTTCCCTAAATACTTGGTAGAATTCTCCTGTGATGCTATCTGTGCAACGGATTTTTTTGTTGGCAATCTCTTGATAACCTTGTATATTTCTCCTAATGCTATGGGTCTGTTGAGAATCTTGACGTCTATTGGGGATAATCTAGGGAGGGATTTTTTTTTCCCTGAAGAATTTGACCATGTCTTCCAAGTTGCTGAGTTAATTGGAGTATAGTCCTTTGTAGTACTGAGTAATTATCTGTTTGATTTTATTAGGGTCTGTTGTAATGTGCCCTGATTCATCCCTCATTCTTGCTATTTAAATTTGTTCTTTCCTTTCTTTGGTTAGGTTTGCCAGCCATCTGTTGATTCTGTTTATCCTTTAAAAAAAAACAACTGCTGTTTTAATTTTTCCATCATTTCCCTCTCTTGAATCTCAGTCTAGATTTTTATTATTTCTTTTCTTTTGCCATTAGTAGGATTGTCCTTTTGACTTTGCTCTTTTTGCTGTAAATTTTGTGCCAGCATATCAATCATAAGTCTCTCTTCCTTTTTCTTGTGTTCATGTATAGTTATGAAATGTACTCTAAGCAACAAATGTATACATGTGCTTGAGACAATGGATGGATGTATGGATTGTGATAAGAGTTCTACAAGCCTCCAATAAAATAATTAAAAAAAAAAAAGAAACTTCCTTTGATAAATGTCTTTGATGTGTCCCATAAATTCTGGTATGTTTTGTTCTCATTCACATTTCAAAAAATTTCCTAATTTCATCTCTGATCTAGGCTAGTTTACATTCCTTTTTCAATAGAGAGTTATTCATCCTTCAAATGTTTGCCCTTGTTTTCTTGATGTTCATTTTGCTGATTTCCAACTTTATGGCACAGAAGTCAGAGAGAGAGGTCTACCACTGTGTCTGTCCATCTCGCCACGGCTTTTCCACTTTTTTGCTGCCCCACTACTTCACCAAGCATGTTGTGCTTCTCCAGGCACTGGTTTCTCCTGATAACAAGTCTAAAGAATGTGAGACAAGTTTTGCCATCCTTGCTTTTAGAGAGTGTTCTAGCTGTACTTCTTCCAAGACACATTTGTTTGTTTTTCTGGAAACCCACGGTACTTTCAATATTCTTCACCTGGGCCATAGTTTAGATACCTCAAAATCCAATACCATAATTCAAATGCATTCATTCGTCTTCAGCCTTCCTTATTATTCGGCAGTTCAAATCCAGCAGCAGCAAGGCTGGGCCTCCCACTCCTACCAGAGGGCAGTGATGCCTTAAAAAAAAAAACCCAAATCCAAAATGTACTATCAATTTAAGGTGACCAGATGTCCTGCTTTTTAACAATTTAACAACGTCCCATGGTGTTTTAAAATTAAAATAAATATATGACAATACTATTTTTGTGTTCTATGGAAATTTTTGTTGCTCCATATAGACCAAATTTTTAATCAAGAACACCCCTCCCCAGGTCAATGGTGTCCCACTTTAAATACGGTCACTTTGATGATCATCAAGTTGATTCCAAAGATTATGGTCAGATTGCTCTCGAAATAAAACAATGTTGCAAACCTATTTTACATGCAAAAAAAATCTTGCATCCAACTTCCTAGGAAAATGATTATAATTTTAGATGAAGATACCAAATGATAGAATTATCTCAACAAAAACACCTGTTTTGATACTTCAAAAGATCACAGACTATTCTAAGATACTTACTCCACCTCTCCCCTTTGTGAAATATTGAAAGAACCATGGACAGACAAAAGAGCAAACAGATCCGTCTAGGAAGAAGTGTGGCTGGAATGCTCTTGGGAAGCGAGGGTGGTGAGACATGTTAGGAGAGACCAGCCCCTGGAAAGGGGCGTCATGTGAGGTACAGTAGGAGACCAATGGAAAAGGGGAAGACTCTGACAGTGACGGCAACCGTGCGCTCACGCCTAACGACCGTGAGGCTGGCACAGGCCTTGGGGGTGTTTCTTTCTGTTGTGAGTTCAAGGCAACACGACAGCATCAAACTACCACCCCGGCCCCCACCCACGCCGGGCAAGATTCTTTCCCCATCCTCCTCCTGAGCCCTACATGTCTGGGGTAAATGTTAGCTCATGCAAAATAAATACTTAACTGCTGTTATTCCCATTTTGCTTCAGTATTATTAGTGCTATTATCCACGTTTAATCACTGACCTTTTGAGGAACACTTAACCCACTGCACCACTATGGTTTGTTTGTTTGTTTTCCAAAAAGAAAAGGTGGTATAAACTTGCTGGACAGGCAGCATCACCTTTAAAAGGGGTACGCATCTAAGATCCCCAATACCTCGCTATATTTAATTTATTTATATGTTATTAAATATCGGTATATTTAATATGTTTATATAGTAAAGACCTCTCTCTCTCTCTCTCTCACACACACACACACACACACAAAATGATAGAAGCAGGGAAGGAGAGAGCAATGGGGTGTGCTGATGAGTTGGCACCCTTTTCTTGGAAAATAATGGCTCAAGATACACTTGCATTTCTTCTATAGTTTACCAAGGTCACAGTCCCCAAACCAGAGAGGAGCTCTGTGAAATTGATGCCATCATGGGCCTACTCTTCGTGGGCATGAATGTAAATAAAAGGTATAAATAAGAAATTTATGTCAACAAAAAAACAGACCTTCTCACGATGGTGTTTAAAAAATCTCAGAGGTATGCTGAAATCTTGTCACCCATTCTTCTGCAAATGAAAGAGCCCACATGACACTGTGGCTATGGAGACCTGGTGGTGTAGTGGTTACATGTTGCACTGCAATCTGCATAATTGGCCGTTCAAATCCCCAAGCAGCTCCTTGGGAAAAAGAATGGGCTTTCTGCTCTGCAGAGAGTTACAGTCTTGAAACTCGCAGAGAGTTGCTATAAGTCAGCACAGAAACCCTTTGGTGCAGTTCTCACTGCTGCCCTCTAGGGCTGCAATGTGTGGAAATCCACCTGGATGACACACAATCCTCAAATACGATGGCATGCTGTGCAAGTCTGCGTGAACTGTCCATCCTTTGGGAGGTGGAATGACTCTTTCACAGGGTTTGCCTAAGACCATCAGAAAAGACATATTTCTGATGATCTTAGGAACCAAGACATCACTCTTCTCTCTCTTTCCATGGGGGTAGGGGGTTTACCCACATCCAGATAAGCCCACATAGGAGTATCTGGTGGGAAGACTGTTACCCATGCTGTACCATGCTTCAAGACAAAATTTCATTTATTTGCCATTAGAAGTAATAGCTCACTCTATAAAATTACATGTTGATTAATCACTATGCTTTACTGGTGTTCAATTTGTAACAATAAAAATAGATCCCACATATCAGATATTTACATTTTGGTCTATAACAGTAGCAAAATGGCAGTTATGAAGTAGCAATGAAAATAATTTTATGGTTAGGGGTCACCACAACCCGAGGAATTATATTAAAACATCGCTTGAGACATTAAGAAGGTTGAGAACCACTGTCCTAAAGTATGACTGTAGCAGATGCCTTTGAATGATCATCCAGTCTGCAGACTTACCTCCTCACCTATGCTCTTCTCTTCTCTTCTCTGATAGTTAGGGTTGTTTTGTGTGTGTGTGTGTGTGTGTGTGTGTGTGTGCCAACATGGTACCTGTAAGAAGATATGGGTGGAGTTTAGCCTGTCAATCCAGTTGTAGATTGATGATCTCCCTTGGAGTTGCAACAGAGTTCTCTTACTTTCTCTTCCCCCCTTCTTCTCCCCGTCTTGTCCTTCTTTTTGCTAGTCTCCCTCAGAGCTGCTGGAGTCTTGCAATGTTTGCCACTGACTTTGGACCTACACAACTTTGCACACACCTTCCTGTGTTCTGCGTCATTGCGTGTGACTGTGTGAGTCTAAAGAGGGACTTGTGGACTTGAGTTGGACTGAATTAGGATGTTTTCTTGATATAATTACAACTTTATATAAAGTTCTTTCTTACTCATATATGAGTGTCACTGAATTTGTTTCTGTAGTCAACCCGTTCTAACACACATTCTGGGCGATATCTCCACAATGTGTCTGCGGCTGTCTCAGACCTTGCTCAGACAGCAAGGTTTGCCCTCACTGTCCCTGCTTAGAAAGCTTTTCCTCTAAGATTTCTCAATTTGCCATAAAACATTGCTATACTTCATGTTGATCTCCTATGTTTATTTACTGTTAATCACTTCCTTTCCTTGGCTTTCTTCGTGTCTTCTTTAATCCACTTTCATTTCTATCAAATGTGATTACACTTTCCTCCCTCTGTATGTATTCTGAGGGCTCTCCTCCCACCCCACCACCCACATACATGCCCAAATGGTCAGAACAGTCCTATCTATCTATTTCTTCCATCTACATTAATTTGTTGCAAGTCTAACCTTCAAGCATTGCTCTGATCACATCACCTTCCTGTTCCAGTATCCTCAGTAGCTCCTCATGACTTCCAAATTTTAGCCCATACTTCATGGCATACAAAGGTTTCCACAAATTCACTCTACTATTTCTCGTTTAAACTCCCTGTAGAGTCAATCACAGTACCTTCCATTATTTTTCCTTTGCTTTTTTACTACCAGATCCCCCCTCGCCCCACTTCTTCTCATTGAATGCCTTCCCTATATTGCATCAATCCACTGCATTCTTAAAATGTATCTCAAAGGCCACCTTCTCGTGGAAAACTTGCCTGACCTCTCCAATCAGTAGCCATCTCCTGTTCTTTCTGAACTGATATTCCTAAATGTTTATGAATTTCTAGGAAGTTCGGGTTGCCCACCCAACTAACTGATAAATCTAACAATCTTTAACCAATATCCTTTGTCCTGTACAATGTCTTTATCAAATATTTGCATTGACCTGGCTAGACTGCTTTCCTTGCCAGGAGCTTGAAATAAAACTCAGGCTCATGCATCAACAATTTATCTGGAAAGTTTGTTTTTAAAATATATCATTTTATTGGGGCTCTTACAGCTCTTATCACAATCCATGCACCCATCCATCATGTAAAGCACATTTGTACATATGTTGCGATCATTTTCAAAGCATTGTCTTTCTAATCGAGCCCTTGGTATCAGTCATTACCCCCACACACACACACCTTTCCCATCCTCCCTCCCTCATGAGCTTGATAATTTGTAAAAACTTTTTTTTCATGTCTTATACTGACTGCTGTCACCCTTCTTCCACTTTTCTGTTGTTAGCGCCCCTGGGAGGGGGTTATATGTAGATCATGGTGATCCGGTCCCCCTTGATGCTCCACCTACCCCTTCTCCTCCTGGGTTCACTAATCTCAGGGTCTTAGCACAATTAAGACTTATTTCTTGCTCATACAACATGCCCAACCTGTGGCATGAAGACTGTGCTGCCCACTCTGGTCCTTGGATAAAAAAAAGGTCATGATGGCTCTATCTTATTACCCAGTTCCTGGGTTTGTTTCAGTAGAGAAAAAGATAGGCGACCATGTATCTAAGAAACCACACGCTTCTCATGTTTCATTGACCAAAGTAGATCACAGGGCCATATGCAATTCCAAAGATGATCAGATTAGATGATTTCTTACTTAAGAGAGATGTAATTGAAATATTGATGACTACTAAGTAAGTCCACCACACATAGCAATGTTTTATCAGAGCAGTGCAAAATTCCTGTCAAAGTTAATTTTGACTCAAGGTGTCCCTTGTGGACAGAGCAGTATTGCTTCTGTGGGTTTCTGAGATGTTACATCTTTATGGAAGTAGGAAGCCTCCTTCTCTTTCACAGAGGAGCTAGTGTTTTGTTTTGTTTTGTTTGTACCACTCAACTAGTGGTTAGCAGCCCAGTGTAATTATTTACCATGTCAGAATGTTTTGAATGGTGGAGAAAATGTGTTTTAGAGTTTTTGACCTTTAGAATGGTGATGTGAGGGGCTTAGTGTATTATCTCCCTGGTGGAACAGCCATTTAAATAATGAACATTATTTCGCAAAAAAATTATTTAAAGTAGTTAGAAATTGTTGTCAAGGTATGTAGTAGATGGAGGACTATTTCTACAGAAACTCTATGTACCAATAAAAATCATCAAGCCATTGTAGCATTTGAGCCATGACTTGTTTTCAAATCCCTCTACCAGCTTCCCGTGACTGATGGGATTGGTCAAGAAGATGGGAGCTTCTTCTCCCCCAGCACCTCATCTCAGGATATAGTTTTGTTCTGTGAAAAGTAGATTGCCAGTGTGTTTCATTTTCTTGCCCACATGCTATACAAGTGTTAGGGGGCTCCCTTTATTTATCCAGTTCTCACTTCTGAGTAAGGACTCTGACCAAGAGGTGATGTTCTGGACAATTGTGTGTAAACCTAACCTAGAAATATATCCTTCTCAAAAGTGCTTTGAAGAGATCCTCCGAGCTACCTGTCCCAGAGTACACCTGGAACAAAATTGTAAACACCTTGAAATGAGACAGCTGCCTCCTAACCACATATGCACATTTAGTGGTAAAGGATAAAAAAACTTAACTGGGTAAAGGAGCTTGTGTTAGTCAGGGTAAACTAGAGGAATAAATTCATGGACTTGCATATAGATATAAGGGTATGGTTTATATACAAGAGGAATAGGGCATTGAGAAAGCATTCCAATCCAGTCCAGTACAAAGTCATAAGTCTGCTAATAGCCCATATGCCTGATACCAGTCTATAACATCTCCTTCCAACTCACGAACTCACTGGTCAGTGGGTGCAGGGATCCCCTCATGTCTCCTTGCTTCCACCGCTCAGGGTCCATCAACAGCATCCAGTGATGGTAGAAGCAATTCACTGCTGGCGGGGTTTCCACATGTCTTCTCCAGCTTCAGAGTCTGGTTCCATCAGGGTAAAGTCGAGTGGCTTCTCCTTGGCTCCTTCATCTCCTCGGACACTGCCATCTTGTCTTGTCCATAGTTCGTTGTCTCTGAGACTAACTCTGAACAACTGGGGAGATAGCTTCTCATCTCCACCAGGGAAATATCGCGAGATTTCCCAGAAGTCTCAGGAGAAAGCCATGTCCACACAGAGACCTCATTGTTTACTCAATGACTATCTCCAGATTAACAGGCTAGACTCCACCCCTATATCTCAATCATGAAATTAACATAAGCACATGACTGCCACAGGACTAAAGAACAACTTTGTTCATATATGTAGTTCATGCTGATCCAAGTACAACCTCTAGGAAGCCAGGTTAAGGGAATTTTTAAAAAGTAGGAGGAATATGAACATGGGCATTAGAGACCTCATAAAAACCAAAATCTCATTGCAGTCTAGTCAATTTCTATGACCCTGTGGGTCAGAGTTGAACTGCCCCACAGGGTTTTCAAGGATGGAAGTATTTATGGAAGCAGATTGCCATTTCTTTCTCCTGCAGAATTGGTGGTGGGTTGAAACCACCAGCCTTTCAGCTATCAACAGAGCACTTTACCCCTTGCACTCCCAGGTCTCCTAATTCATTCATATTGTAAAGCAAATTGGCATCACATAAGCCAGGAAATAAATAAACGACCAACTGTCAACAAAGAAGCTCACCAGTAGATTTGATCAGGCAGAAGAATTGTCCACCTGAAGATGGATCAATAGAGATGAAGCAGACTGAGGAAAGGCATACTCACACACAACACACATTTTATAACGAGTCTTGGAGTGGTGTGATGTATTATGAGAGCATATGTATAATGGAAGTACCAACACAGAAGGTAGAGAACAGAGGATAGAAAAATATTTGAAGAGATAAGAGCTGAATACCTCTCATAATTAATAGAAAACTACAATCTAAATTCTAAAGGAGCTCAACTTCAAGTAGAATGCATTCAAAGATGTTCACACCCATTATACTCAAAATGCTAAAAAACTAAAGAAGGAAAT